>DWCF01007152.1:0-11123 GCA_018230265.1 Delias oraia | reverse complement strand
CAATGAATACATTCAGATTACGGGACACGTATTAGGAGAGAAGTGTACAGCGTGAAGGAAGGCACGACGGTCAAAGAGTGATCCAGGTAGTCGGCTGCTTAAATGAGACAGGGACAGGGCGGCGTCGGAGGGAGGATCCGATGTCTTCCAGATGGTTGCTAACAATATAATAAATACCGCCTACTTTGCACTTCACTTACTTTGGAAACTCCATTCTTTACCGACTGAGATAGTATGCCGACGACCGCGGGGCTCTTCATATAAGCCGACCGGATTTTATCAAGTCGTGTTTGGGTACAACTAATATTCAGATAAGATTTGCTTAACACTTGGTATTTTGCCTCGACAACGTACTCAACTTAATCAACTTATTCGATGTAATCCAATGGACGTCGGATAAGAGATAAAATACGTATGTTTGTTCCAGCATCGCCCATGACCTAGTGAATGGCAAGCAAGGCGGTACCATTGAGGTGACTCATGGTCCCCAACCGATCATACAACGCGCCAAGAGTGGAAATCTGCTTGTGGTATGTATCATTAATTTTTGTAGGATATAAGAGACTGTTAGGTCGCGTATTAAGACGTGAACTACGCTGTTCTGTATGAATTTCGAGTAAGGAAAATTATTATTATTAATGTTTCAATTTTACTATTTGAAAGGTTTTGTATATGTCCTCTTGATAAGAGGACTTATAGTAAGGTAATATATGGTTATATATAAATAAATTGTATAAAACATTGGAGCAGGTGGATCTCTTCTGTGGAAAGAGATCATCGCCGCCCATAGACAACCGCGCCACAATTCGTTGTTTGGTTCTGTTGCCGGATTATTGCGTCATTAAGCGGTATAATTTCACGAGCCTCTGGTATTTCTATTCAGTGAAATACATTACAAGTACTGTTTCACGCTGGCAGTGAGTTCGTGGTATCATTACCCATGAGCCGTCCCAATTAGTGCATCAGTATGGCTCTCTTATATCAGATTTAATTACAGAGAGTGTAATTATTTGTTTTCTTTTTCAGGTCGCCGCAACACCATAATCTTTCAAGGTGACCCGGCGTGGCTTGAAAATTATTTTACGTATTTCAAGTGTTCAATTAATTTATTTTAACTGTACAGTGGCATTAAATAAATAAATATAGTATTTTTGCACATAGCTATTACTAAGACATTTCTATGCTAAGACTTATTTCAGTCGTTACTAGGGAACGTTCAAGTTTTACGTAACGTAATTTGGAGATAGTTTAGTCTCAGAAAACCTTACGAATACCTAGGTGGGAGGTCTGTTACAATGATTTGCGTAATAGTTTCTCTTTTTAAGTTAAAAAAAACGCAATCTAGTTTCATTTATTTCGGAAATCCTGTTTTATTGATTTAGTATTATTGCAAAAAAGATATTTTATCGACGTAAAGTAGACTTTAGGCAACATTATAATTATTGGATTAAAATTTTCACTAACACGTAATATTTAGAGACGCGGAGATGTAAGCAGGCAGGAGGCAAATGATCGACAATTGTGTTACGTAATACTTAGGAAGCAATTTTATTTATGCGATAATTTAGACACGTTTCGACTGATTTTAACTTTGTTAATTGAACGAAACTTACAAAAAGCATAAACGTAGTCTTACTATCACCTGTTTTTTTATTTTTTTTATCCTTTTTTATCAATTGTATAAAACTTTTTATTCCACGGATAGATCTAGTAAGGATTTAAAATGCTGAATCAATGGTGTCTTCAATAGATTGCCACTATTGTATAAAAGAAAATATTATTCTACACCATTTACGTAGCAAACACCTTTATACAAAGACAAGTTTCGCCTATTTCTAGGCAACTGTGAGAAAGTTGTGGCATATCTATATAAAATGTATACTGTATGTAGTTGAAATAAATATCTTCTCGTAGAAAATAAAGTCAATATTTATATTATGTGATAGCTAATGGCCATTTTGCGTGTGTGCCTTAATAATTGGAATTAATTTTTATAATAAATGTATTATTTTAAAAGTTTATTTTATTTACTACCACAAATGTATAGGATTGCTAATAGAAAATATATATTTATTTAATTTGAACGATGTGCTTTTGTATACACAAGAGCGGAATTATTCAATTTCAAGAAATTTCTAGATCTGTCCAGAATATTATAATTGTGGAAGATAGATTTTGTAACTAATTTTAAATTAAATACTTCTTTTAGAGTATGAATTGAATCTGGGAACTTTTAAATATAATTATAATAATTCATTACAGATACTAGATATGAGAAAAGATTTATAAATATAAATTAATTAAATACCTCACAATTGTACCAAAGACTGAATAAAAGTTAAATTATAATTGTCAGGACCGGGATTCGAACCTAATACCTCTCGCTTCGTGGTATACTTATAAAAGAACTTACTTATGAAGCTCTGAAAATTTAATAAATTAAATATTGAGGTATTAAATATTATATTAATCCTCTAAGTATCTCTAAAGTCCTTTAAAAGGCGCTAAATCGTATAATAAAATGAAGTGAAATATTTTTATTCAACATAAATAAAAAATGCATCTCGCTGAACGTCCAAATCAATCAAAAAGCTAAGCCCAAATAAGAATCGGCGAAACAAACTCAGTAGGTGTAAATTTTAAGCTTCCGTGAGATACTTAAATTATAACAAATATTAGCTCTGAGAATGCCTGCCACGAACACCCTATTCCCAAGGCTTGACCCTTAACAGTTTTTTTTATATATTTATAGAACGATTTGGAACGTTTTCTGAGATCGTTTATAACAGGTTTTGATTTATCGCAGTATGAAAACGGTACTTATCCGAAACAATTATATTCAGTGAATGAACTAATGTCTCGTTAAATATAATAACGTCATAAAACCATGACTACTTTATAACATCCGTAAAGTCTAGCTTCGAAAACAAGGCAGTGTTTTGTTTATTTGTCTTAAACGATATTATCGTCATAGGTACGTCTTTGAAACGATTTGACTTATTATGAAACAAGAATAATTTTCACTCGTAGGAGTCATGAAGCATGCTAAAATTTAAAGTTTTTATGGTATAATAGACAACGGAGTAGTTGGCTTTCTATACCAATTATGGTAAAAGAAAGCCGCGCCAAAAGGGCAACAACGCCACAGTCCGCGCATTGGTTGTGTTGCCGGCGTTTTACGCCACTTAAGTGACATATTTATGGGCCTCCGATATTCTCACTCACTCAACGAAACACAATAGAAGCACTGTTTCAAATACAACTACCATTTCACGCTGCGTATTCTATTAGCCCGTGGTATCACTTCGAACGAGCCGGCCCAATTTGTGCGTCCGCATATGCTCAGCATGGCTCTCCCACAGGTGGGACAATATTAAAACTCGCCCGGCCATTATCAAGCCCTGTCACTTCACGGTAGAACTTAAACCAATTAGCTACGAGAATCTCAAAAAGTGACATTTAAAATTTTATAAAGTTTAGTAAGGTTTTACTAAGTATTCTGTGCGTGTGCGTGGCCAGCATAACCAACTAGGATTATTATGTCTGAACAAACGTATACAGATACATACTTAAAATTCTATAGTTAGTATTCCTACAAGTAAGAGTCTTTATCAAATTGTATATTGGATTTTGATACATATATTCATCGAAGCTTATGAAGTTATGTTTTATAGAACAATAATATTGTAAGAAGTATTTATTTTTATTATTATATTATGTTTTGCTTCTGTGAATAATAGTTAGAATTTTTCTAGTTTCAGTTAGATGATTTTAATTTTATTATTTCTGTCCTTATCGACAGAGAATCACAGTATTTATTAAAAAGTTAATACAAATTCATCTGTGTGGTTTCCGGATCAGAATAGTATCACTCCCAGTCTTCCTAATGGGAAGTCGTAAGAGGCGACTAAAAGAACACTTCACCGGAGGGTGGGCAGCAGCGCCCTTTCGAATACAGCAGATTCTGATTCTGATTTCTGCCTGATTTAAGCCCCCATTCCTTGGGGGAGGCCTATGTCCAGCAGTGGACTTGATAGGCTGATGATGATGATGATGATGAAATACAAATTACAACCATGATGTTAAATTTAAATCAAAAACAAACATATAGAGAGAAAACGATATACGTATTTACAGCAAATAAAAGGATAATTTATGGAATATAAAAGATTAATTAATTTACTTATTTAATTATTAATCAAGGTACAAAAAGTAAGTGAAACAATACAAATTACTTATTTAAAAAGCAGTCAGAAATAATTATGTCTCTCTAATAATGGTCTTTTAAAAGTATTGTTTGCTGAGAATTGCGTCACAACAATTAATCTCTCCCCGGAGCAACTGTCAACCACATTGATTCTTACTTAGGCGGCAAACAGTGTCCGCTTACCAGTTAATATAAATTACTATAATCTTTCAAATTTATGATTAGAATTGTGACAGCTGAGGCATAGCCATGGCATAGCCAGCATAAACCTTTTTAATTATCTATTATGATCCGAAAAGGACTTAGTATAGGTAAATATTTTTGTGGTTTTTAATCAGTTTACGCGGAATTTTTATACTGTTTTTTTAACTATAATTTGTTAAAATCGGAAATCGAAAACAGTACTTGTACTGTTTGTTTCCAATTTGCCCGTGTCATTACACCTATCAAACGGCGTAAAAAGCCAATATGCGATTAGTGGCGCGGTCGTCCACGAGCGGCGGGGTTACCATAGAGAAAACCCAGCTGCTCCATGGTCCGCTATACCATTAAAAACTATAGCTGAAAAGTACAGTAACTACCTACAAATTCCTTCATTAAAAATGCAATGGCATGTTGTGACTCATAAATTTATATTTATAGCAATGTTTTAAATTTATTGTTGAGGCTAAATCTTTACAGATATATGAAACGCCGATCGATAAAGTATAATGGAATTTATTGCCTTATTTTTGTAAAAATAATGTTTCAAAGATAACAATTAATATTGATAAAATATTAAATTTAAAACCGACATAAAAATATCGAATAATAATTGAATTAATTTTATGTATCTCTGTTTATACGTATCAGTCATATATTTAAAGATAAATAAACTGGCATCATGCCAGGTTTTGCGAAGAAAAAAAACATGATATTTCTCGAAAGCATTGATTAAGTAAGATTGCACAAATTAAACTTTTTCAGTAGTTAAAAATATAATGATACCCATGAGAGAGCAATGCTGAAGTATATGCGACCGCATTAAATGGCCGATTCGGCAGAAGTGATACCACGAGCTCAGGGAATACTAAGCGTGAAATGGTCGTTGCACATGAAACGGTGCTTCTGCTGTATTTCGCTGAGTGAGGATATCGGAGGATCTTTAAAATGACGCTTAAGCGGCGTAAAAAGCCGACAACACAATCAATGTACGAACTGTGGCGCGATTGTCCATGGGCAGCGGTGTTCTCTTACCATGTAGGATACCCACCTGCTCCGTTGTCCGCTATACCATAAAAAATATCCATAAAGATCTCTGTTCTATTATTTCTATTTTTTTAATGGTATAATGGTTCCCAGTTCTTCACTAGTAGGTAACATTGTTAAAATGATACTTAAAATCTTGACCACATTACAAAGATATATCACATTACTTTAAATTTGCACATTGTAATAATAAATGCTTAAAACTCCACAAATTTTAACACATAAAACCTCAAAATACAGTATGGTACAATTTTATACCATAATAGAAAATGACACACTCGCTGTTGCACACAAGGGCACTGGAAGCCGCAACATACACTCAAGGATCCGTATGATTAAATACAAATATTATTCTGTGTAGGGATCGCGGCAAAAACCTTTCGCCGGACACGATGACGTCGTAATTTTCGCTCACATCCTCACATCAGTGTGACACCGTCTTGCCCTTCAGAAGAATCTCTATCTGAGACGGCCCAGGCCGAGGTTCGTGTCTCACAGGAGATAGACAGCTATTCGCAGCAAACTTCATTCTGGGTAAGCTTGCGAGATGGCCGCGTAAGCTAAAAAGGCCAATCCGGCACAGCGAGAATCCCATTATAAAAATGCGTTGAAAAAGTTAGTATATTTATAATTATACATTATGCTATAACTTAATGAATACCACAAAATACTAATTTCATGAAAAAATTAAAGAAAACGGTAGACATATAATTTGTCTTAAAATTGACATACATCTGCTACTAACACGTATTATTTAAAAATTGTGATGTAAAATGGTTAACAAATACAGACTTTTCCTCCCTAATGTACTAATGACTGCATCTAATTTGTTACATTTATTATATAAATTATTTAGGAGTATACACCTTCCTTAAAGGCCGGCAACGTAACCGCGACTCTGCAAGGACTCGGGGTGTCGATGGGCGGCGGACCGTTCGCTCTAGGTGAGCCTATTGCTCGTTTGTCACCCCTATTCCTAGAAGCCCTATTTCTTGAAGCGCTCTTTTCTTGAAGATCCCCAAGTCAAACTAAAAATAAAAATGACTTCATTCGAAAATAAAACATAATATGTTACATAAAAAGTGCATATTTTAGTAATATTTGAGTTTATAAACAAAATGCAAAAATTAGATTTAGTATGTCGTTTAAAAGTACTAACATTGACTTTATTATAGCCCCTAACTTTGCGAACAAAGAACAGAATTATGAAGTTCATAGTGTATTTATGTTTTTATTGTTCGCTCTTTAGCGACAGCCATTTCCCTGATTGTAATAGATCACTGCCGACACCTCACTGTTTGTCGTTCTAGAACGTTTTTAAGACATTTTGTGCCGCGCACCAAAACTCTGTGGAATCGGCTTTGTGCATAGATATTTCCAAAGCATTACGACCTTCAAAAAAAGAGCGTACCCATCCTTTAAAGGCCGGCTGCCCATCTATGGCCCTACAAGGACTAGGGGAAGCCATATGCGGAGGACCGCTTATCCTAGCTGAGCCTCTTTCTCGTTTTCCACCGTTTCCATAAAAAACTGCCACAGACAACCGCGCTTCATTCCGCGCTTTTGGATCTGTTACCGGCCTTTAACGCAGCTAATTCATAGTAGAGCCATAGAAAGTCACGTGCTCACAGAATACCAACACACGAAAAAAGCCAAAGTAGGATTGTACTCGCGGGGGTCCGCGGTGGCGCCTCTGGACCGTCCATAAATAACTAAAATAAATGCTAAATCTGATTCTTTTTTCGCAGATTATTTTTTTAAACTATCCTTGATTTACCAGAGGTCTGTGGCTGTAATAGGTTGGGGATCACTGCCCTACACCATTAAAAAAAAGAAAAATATAGCGAAAGAAAACGATACACACTTTAGTAGCGAACCAGATGCGTTCATAATCAGACGTATATCGCGATAATATTAGTATTATCAAGATCGCCGGATCGAAAAAAGATTTAACCCAAAACTGTTTAAGGAACTGTAATATTTTTGATAAGACCTTTTTCAAAATAACGAGATGTGACTCGATGATTCTTTGACTTTTAAGACAATGAAATTTGTGAACAATGAATATGTGTTTCACTATGTTATCTTGGAAGTATATTCTCGTGTTGTGTTCATATATTTTAGGTAAGTAAAGGTTTTGAGGCTTTTTTTATGGAAACGATGGCAAACGAGCTGAAGGCTGATCTAGGATAAGCGGCCCTCCGCCCATGGACAGCCCTGGTCCTTGCAGAGCCACGGGCAGTTGCAGGAGTTTAAGAGATAGGTATTCTCTTTTGTTGAAGGTCCCCTAATCCTTATTATTATTACTTAAGGTATAGCTAGCAACGGAGCTAACGGGTCTTCTTTATGGTACCAGAACACCGCCGCACATGGACAACCGCGCCACAATCAGCGCTTTCGTTGTGTTGACGGGTTTTTACGTCGCTTAAGCAGTTACATTTCAAGGGCTATCGATATCCTCACTCACTATGCGAAACACAGTACAAATACATTTTCACGCTGATTGTGGACGAGCCGGCCCATATAGTGCATCAGCATGGCTTTCCCACGGGTGCGACAGAATTAAGACACTCGCCCGGCCACTGTCAAGCTCTTCCAGAGACCGAATAAATTATAAATTAAATTATAATTGTCCAGACCGGAAATCTAACCGATACCTCTTGCTTCATGATACACTTTTAAAAACATTAAGCAACGAGTTTCTCAAATGTGGTTCTGGGTATATGGTATTGGTTATAATTATTTGCAATAGTCATAGCTGATGAATTTTTCCGTAAACATCAACATTAATAGTTAAGATCATAAATGTAGGTACTGTCTTGCTCTGGTAATTGGTTTAATTGGTGAGTTAGATTGGTTCTCACATTGGTAAGACTGACAAAAAAGACAAGACAGTCGCTTTCTTTTTCTTTCTTTTCTTTTTTGTCTTAAGACAGTCGCTCAGCCATTAAAAAAGTAGTAGCCTTCCAAAGATCGAAAAAATCAGTATTTATTTTTAAAAAAATATGGTTTAGCGGACAACAACGCAGATGGGTTTCCTATATGGTAAGAGAACACCACCAATCATTGACAACCGCGCCATATTCCGCGTATTGGTTTTGTTACCGGCTTTTTATGCCGCTTAAGCAGCACTTTCAGCGGCTTGCGATTTTGTCACTCATTCAGCGAAACATACATTATTCTAAATTCAATTTTTAAATTACTTAAATGGCAATAAAACCTTTTTTTGTAGCAAAAGAAGAAAACGAAATTTAATCAGAGAATTGTCGTTGGTTTTGAATTTAATATAAATATATACGTTTTTATATTATGATGATAGAAAATTTAACGATGGTAATAAAATTATGGCCAAATTTACGATGTGAAATCCGGGTCGTGCCATAAAACAGTTTCTACGTCTTTATCTATTTCGTACATTTAAATAAATCTACATTAATTTTCTTAGTGTAAACATTTCACTGATCCAAATTCTTTGCAATTATGGAGTTAGTAAGTAAAATTGGAGAATCTGCTAATTAGTGAATACAGAGTTCTTTTCTAAATAGAGAATTTTTTGGGAGAGCCATGCTGAAGCTTACGCTAACCCATAGTTGGACTAGATCACCCGATACTACAGATTCAAAGAATAACCAGTGTAAGATAGTAGTTGTACTTGAGACGGTACTTATAAAGTGTTTCACTGAGTAAGTATATCGGAGGCCATAAAAAGTGCCGCTTAAGCGGCGTAAAAACCGGCAACACAACCAATGCTTGGACTTGGCCGCGGTTGTTCATGGGCGATGGTGTTCTCTTACCATATATGAGACTCACCTGCTCTGTTGTCCGCAATATAAAAAAAACAAGAGAAGATACAATTTCGTCTTATGTGTAAAGCGTATGAGGCTAGAAATGACTAAACACTGTTTTTTGTGTCGCGGTAACTTTGTTCGTTATCAGCGAGTTATAGACGCCGGCATAATCCATCAGTCACGACGTATCAACACGCAAAACAAACAGACATACAAATTATTGATAACAACTCGTGTCCGGGTTTCGGGCAATTTTATCTATAATTATTAACGGGCTCACAGAATACTCAGCGTGAAATGGCAATTGTACTTGAAACGGTACTTCTACTGTTTCGTTGAGTGAATGAGGATATATAAGGACTTTAAAATGCTGTTTTAGTGGCGTTAAAAGTCGGCAACACAACCATCCCGTGGACTATGGCGGTTGTCAATCGGTGGTGGTTTTCTCTTACCAAATGGGAGACCCACATGCTCCGTTGTCTGCGAACCCATAAATAAAAGGAGCAGGTGGTCTACTATAAAGCCTATCGCCCTAGGCCACTATCAGCCTTCCAAAGACCATATAAATAATAAATCAAATTTTAACTGTCCGGACCGGCGTTCGAACCCGATATCTCTTGCTTCATAGTACGCTTTTAAAAACATTAAGCTATGATGCTTTCAAAAGTTTACCTATAAAAATTTCTCGAATAGGTTAATATTTAAAATATTTCGTCTCAGCTTTTATAGCAAATAAAAAAGGTATTCAAAACAGTTTCTGGGTAAACCAAGCAAATTAGCTACAATTCTAAAATAAAAAGTTCAGGTTTTATATGTATTTCTACGTAAGTGCGAAGTATCTGTGGCCCATAAATTACAACGACAACTAGAACAACGATTCCTCTACATAAAATTACCCATAGATAAAGCTCTAAATTTAACGATTGTCTTTGAAAGCGTAATAAACTATAGACAAGATATTCTGTTCATTTAGCTGTAAGCCAGATAAAACATGCATACAGTGATTGATAATAAACAAAAATACAATTGTAGCAAACATAAATGTACCTATACACATTCCCCGTGATAAATGCGAAAGTATTATATCGCATTTATCACGGGGAATGCTCTGAGGAGCTGTTTAGATTACATGTAACTGAATTTTCATCAAATATCGAGGCAGAATACAAAGTTTCATCCGAATCACATCGATGTTTGTCGTTCTATAACTGAGCATCATTAAGACATTTTGTGGTGCGCTACCACTCTGAGGAATCAGCTGCTTGAAGAGGTATCACCAAAACAATATAACTTGGGAATCGTCATAAAAGAGCGTATGTAGGCTGTCAGCAAGGCTCTCGCGGCTCGACAAAGGCTAGAGAAGTCCTTGGGCAGACGACTACTTAAGACGACGACGACTACCTAGATAAGCCTACTGCTCGTTTTCATAAGAATTAAAGAATACCTTATACCCTAATTAATAGATTCATTATCTTATTCATATGGTTTCTTTCATTACATACACAATAACAGAGAGTATCTGTAAATGAAACAGTGGGTGGTGAATTGATAACAATACTCGATATCTATTATCAGCACATATACAGAAATTCCTCAAACATTTCTCCTTAATATGTGAATGTCTCATCCTATTTCAGAAACAATTTCTATCTCAAAAGACACTTTTATTGTGAGGCAAATGAGCAGGAATTTCACATAGAATAACAGGTCCTTCGCTCATGGTCACCGATAGCTTCTGCTAGGCAACGAGTGCGTTACCAGCTTTTTAAAAATATTTACTTTTTGAAAGTCTACAAGTCATATTGATTTATATTATTATTGATTCATGAGAGGTAGTTCGCAGCACAAAATGCCTTAAAATACACTCAATTGTAAAACGA
>DWCF01007151.1:0-11126 GCA_018230265.1 Delias oraia | reverse complement strand
GCTCAAGATCGCAGTGGGTGGGCGTCTTTGAGGGAGGCCTATGTCCAGCAGTGGACTTGAATGGGCTGATGAAGATATACATACAATAATACATTTTTTTCAGTGGTTTCTAGTGCCATAGAGGCAATGTAATTTTACACTTCTTCCTTTCAAGGCTTTGGTTTCAGGCAAGCTAATACAAAAATGGCTTATTATGTTAGTTTAGAATGAATTGAAGCTATTTAAACGTCTTATCCCTTGAAGTGGTGATATTGTAAGACAAGTATCAATTAATCTTTTCAATTAATGACGTACCTACTTAAAACAGTATTCGAGTTAATTTAAAAGATATTTAAATATTCTGTTCATTGTTTGTCAGCCCTTTAAAACAGTTTCAAAGTATTTTCTTTCATAACATGAAAGTGTCAATTCATCAACACATCACCCACTGTCAAAACAGCTTTCGTATTTAAAACTCCCCCTGAAGGACCTATCATTCGCACTCTTAATTAAACAACCACCCACAGGGGTGAAAATAAACAACCATAAATGATTGATCTACCGTTTCCTGGTAAATTCTTTTAAAAGTGTATCATGCTAAGGTTTTATAAGGTCATCATTAAATGGACATCCATTTAAGCCAAGCGTTCTTACTATGGCCTAAAGTAAAATTTGAAAATTTTTAAAACAATTTTAATTTATTACACTCTATAAAATATAATATGACTCGATATTGCAGATAAGAAAAATGTTCAAAAATATAAGCAGGCTGTGATTGTCGGGAATAGACAAAAGATGAACCGTGTTTGCAGGAATTTGACGGATAAAAATGTCAGTATATCTTATAAACCGTCTATATTAATATTATACCAGTTTAAACTTTCCTAATTTAAAATTGAAGATATATTGCTAACTATTAGCTTTAACCATCTTGATTAAAATATATATTAAATTAGAATTCCATGCGATTCGGTAAATCTTATATGAAGAACCACAGCTGCTCAAAAGATGGTAATTAAACTGGAAATTCGCTTCGAGATTGCTTCTTTACAAATGGAGCTGTTTAAAGGATTCAATCTTTATATTTCAACGCATTAATCAATGGACTAATTTATGGAGGGTCTGAATTATATAAGGTAAGGTATAAAAACTTTCATGCAGAGAAGATAGAAACTTTCTGTTTAATGAAATGTCAAGGTAAATTACAGAAAGTAGAATTTATGTTAAAAAATTTATGACGAGGAGAACTTTTTCAATGGATTCATTGAATCAAACGACTAGAACTATTATCCTTTAGTGTTTAAATAAATAAAACAATAAAACCGTTATTCTAATTAAATTAACATTCGGCCACAAAGTTGCAAGTTCACAAGATTAATTGCCGCCGGCACAATCCACAAACATGATTGTTTTCACCGAGGACAAAGAAGTGATTACATTTTGCAATAACACATTAAAAGCCATGATATAAATCATGGCCTGTAATGTTTATCCAGCTGAGAACGGACATTATGTCGCACTGTAATTTGTTTCATTAATTTAGATGTCTTGTAGGTCTACATTGGCCTGACAAATCTAATCAAATTAGTAAAAGTATTTTTTGGGAACATAAGAATTTAGAATATTCGGTTAAAATTTGTGCTTACCACGAATTATAGTAGTCTCAATTTTTTTAAGGAAAAAGGGAGGCAAACTGTTAGGTGCCTCACCTAGGATAAGCGGTTCTCGGCACATGGAGACCCTCAGCCCCTGCTGGTCGATAGGTGCGGCCGGCTTTTTAAGAATAGGTACGGTATTCTTTGAAGACTCCTAAGTAACTCTGCAGGCAGCTGATTCCACAGATGTGGAATTCAGCCAAGTGCCTTAAAGAACACACAGTTGTGTAACGACAAACAACGAGATGAACGATGATGTTCGATGATGAAGTTCAGCTTAAAGTATTAATCTAAACAGCTCCTCAGAACATTCCCTGTGATAAATGCTCATTGTTGCACCCTTAAACCGTAATACCAAATTATTACATAGTAATTACATCAGTAGAAGTTAAGATTTTTGTTTGGTAACAAAAGTATAATGGACCTAATCATAAATTGTTTATTTACAAAATTTTATATGACATAATAATAGTTTAGTTTTTTTTAGTTTAGTTTTTAATTCAATTTGTACGAAATGGATTGTACCTAGATAAATATATATTTACAATCGCTGTAAATACATATGTAACGTATGATAGTTCATTACCAAAATAGTTCGAACAATGAAACGGAATCAATGAAGCTTCAGTATTTCAATTATTCAGGAATTCATCTTTGTTCTTCATAAAATCGAGGATTCTTCATTGAAAGTAAGCTATCCAAAATAATTGCTGATTCGCAGTCGAGTGGAGGCCAAATTAAGGAGTAACGAAGCGAAGTTTATTAAAAAATTATTAATTTGTATGCAATTATGCTGTTTATGCCCCAATAGTTGCATAATTCAATCTGAGAAGCCCGAGTCACTTGCAGATCATAATTTGGCTTTGTTTCCATCGTTTAATTGGAATAAAAAACGAGTTCTATTTTATGTAAAAGTATATTCAAATAAAGGGTGAATGCGTCCGGTTTAGGTTACTCGGTAGGTAATATTATACATTTATCATGGATGATATTTAAGAGATTCATGTATCATTCAAAAAAAGATATCAATCATATATCATTTATGATATTCAAGAGAGAGAAATGATGACGCACTAAATGGGCCGGCTCGTCCGTAGTGGCACGGACTCACAGAATACTAAACGTAAAATAGTAGTTATACTTGAAATTGTGCTTTTACTGTGTTTCGCTGTGTTCGAGTGAGTGAGGATGTCGGAGGCTCTTAAAATTGCTGCTTAAGTGGAGTAAAAAGCCGGCAACAAAACCAATGCATGGACTGTGGCGCGGTTGTTCATGGGCGGTGATATTCTCTTACCATATAAGAAGACCTACTTGCCTTGTTGTCCGCTATAGCATAGTAACACTATAAAAAAGGGTTTAAATATTAGATATTAAACTAATCAAATTGACCAATAATAATTATTTTTCTACAAATTATACTTAGTATTTTATTTTATTTATTATTTTATTTTAATTTATCGATCGAGGACTATTCTCATTAAATAATTTTTCAATGCAAATGAGCCAACAATACGTGAACTAACTATTTGATGCATGATAAGTTGGAAGGAATATTGTGACAATGGACACAGTGTAATTGGTTTCGTTACCGGAACAGTGGGTACGGCGATGCGGTAACTCAATTACGAAGAAGCCACTGTTACTCCGCTGAGCTTATCATCCAGCGGCATCTAGTGGATTTAAGCGAAAATTAGAAGAATATTATAATAAGTTTAACAAGCTTAAATGCTATTGTTGCGGTGTTACATAACTACACTTATGTAATATTTGCGAAATTGTTTTCTATATGTTCTATTTAGAACATAGACAAATAAGTCCATCGTAAATATTTAATTATATTATAATGAACGAGGTTTAATTTTTCCTGTTACAATGTAAATATTTTCAATTTTGTGAATAGTATTTTTTTATCTTGTAGTATTTTTAAATAGAAACTTTGCTGACATATAAACTGTTTTCAGCAACAAAAATTTCATAGAAAGAAATCTATAAAATAAATTATAAAGTTTGTATGTCAAAATCGAATAGTAGTCAAACACAATTAGCGTGGGTGTATTTGAAATTTGAACGGAGTCGGGGACCCAAACTATGCACCCTTGCTTTGACCAGTCGATAGCAAGGATGTTCTAATGATATCGATAGCAAAATTGTGGAGCGGCCCATCAGTGTCAAAGAATAGACGCCAGTACCTGCCTCAACACAGGAAATACGTAAAGTACGAAGTATAGCTGACAACGGAGCAGGCGGTTCTCCTATATGGTAAGAGAATACCGCCGCCGATGGACTATCTTGCTATAGTCCGCGCATTGTATGTGTTGCCGACTTTTTACGCCACTTAAGCGGCATTTTAAAGGGCTTCCGATATCCTCACTCAGCGAAATACAGTAGAGGCACCGTTTCAAGTACAACTAATATTTCACGTTAATACTTTATGCAAATTTAAAACTTAAATTTATTTGTTCCAGTTTTCGGTTTCAATATTAGGATCAATTAAAAGAAATTTATGTTTTGCCATGTGTATCATAATTGCACGAACCCGATAACCTCGCTTCATGGTAGACATATTAAACCACTTAGCTACTCAAAACTCCTAAAATATAAAAACAGTAAAATTCCTAATAAAAAACTGAAAAACATAAAACAAATATTGTAATATCTAAATTATCAGTGGTTATTTTTAAATATTAAAATTTTCGATCTCTTGGTAACAACACTTACATTACCATAATAATATCGATATCGATGAACTCGGTGCATTACTAGCCGCTGCCCCTGGTTACTGCACCCTTGCACTTCGGAAGGGTGAAGTTGAATTATTGTTTAGTGCGCTACAAGCTAGGGGCGCTTTTAAACCGGGAAACCCCAGCCATTGTGCATACCGATTTCCCGCTTTCCGCCATTTTAATGTCCCTACATTCCGTTTATGGCGCCACTGTCTATGTGTGAGTGCGGTTGCCATATAAATTAGCATTATACGATTTATATGATATTTGATTTGTGAAGGTTTTCATGGGACATACAAGTCAAGTCTATCTGATTTTTTTCAGTTATTTGTTATAGCAAATAATTACGACTTTTGTATCCAAAGGTTAATTAAATACATTAAGTAAATAATCATATTATCCTTTTATATTCCTTTTAGCTAAAGCCTTGAAATTAAAGCGCCGTAAGAAGCCGGCAACGCCATCAAAGCGCGGTTTGGGGCGCGGATGTCCATAGTCGGCGGTGAGTTAGAATTGGATTATAAATAAGAATGTTGTAGTAGCTATGATCCTACTGATGGAAACTTATTGCAAACAAAAAATGATATTACAGATAACCAAAAAGGCATACGGAAATATCAAATGTATAATATAACTCTTTAAAAATTTGTGAATACGCAAAAGTTTTCAACTTGTAACATAACTAAGTTTCTAAGTGTCTGTGTGAACGAACTATTGTCAAGTCGAAGGGTAGAGATGGTACCTTTGATATAGCATTCAAGAGTATTACTTGACTTATGGTTTATATTTTATAGAAAGAAGTTGTTCCTAAATTATATCAAATTAATTTTAATTAATCGATAATAAAACAGGAAAATTCATTACTACAGTTAAAGAATTATATTTTGATACAAAATCTTCAAGTATTAAAATAATACAAAAAACAAGACGATTCAAAAAGACTGGCCTAGTTAATTGATTATAAGGCAATTTTTTTATAAGAAGAAAGCTTACGCTGAAAGCGTTCTTAATAAAATATATTAATTATATTATAATAAGTATATTGGATTTCGTATTTTCATTTGTAATTTACATATCAAATGAATTACTAATAAATACACGAATCAAATATAAAATATTTTATTACCAGACAGGAATAAGCAACGCTCTCTTACAAAGACAAAATAAAAAAAAATGCACGAATCAAATATTATTTTAATTTATTACTGAACAAAAGTTATTTATAAAATGTCTTTGGCATTATTTTTTAATAACTTTTCAGATCAATCCGTAATAGGAAATGTTTTTAATAAAATTGTAGAGTTTCTAAATGCTTCTCTATTAAGTGAAATCAAACAAGAAGCGACGTAAGAAGGAAAAATATGCTCAAACAGAAATTCATTTCAACGAACGTTTCAAAATATCTCATAAAAACTTCAGAAATTTTTAGAATTCGAAATATTAACTCGCAAATTGTTCTCACAACATTCTTTCCGAAATTTACAGAAGATTTTGTTACAATTTATCACCAATATAAAACGACCCCTGGTTTGGTTACCTTGCGTTTGTGCGACATAGGTCAGAGGGCGCATGTAAATTTGGTGTTACAGGATCGAGAAAGTATATTCATGTACAAATATTCGAAATATTTCATTAAACTGGACTGTTTTGTCTGCTCCCCCTCAATATGCATGTTTGAATACGTTATTCGAAAACTTTGTATGCTGACTGCGTTTGCCTTTTGATGCGAAGGGACTTTAATGATGTCCAGAGTACAATATATCTCAATTACAACGTAAGGTACATTATTTTTAATTATATTTAATTTTGGGGTAATCTTTTAACTTTTACCGCTATACCTACACTGGGTACTCAGCCTTAAGTTCGCTTTTAATATATATAAATAGAAAATATAACAGAAAAATATGTTATTTAGTATCTTAATAGATAAAGTACCAAAAAAATACCAAAACGAAAATCTATGACTCAAAAAAGATTCAGATATTATTCAACATTTCTAATAGGTAATTCGTACAGCGGTATTTGTAGTTTTGCATAAAATATACATTCCCGTTATCTGTCCAAAGTTCCATCACTCCCCTGTCACTGTTATCTGTGGTATTTTGATTTTTCCTTTTCCCCACCTGACAGTGAGCCATTGTGTGTCCCTCCTTTAATATCCTTTAAACATTTTCGTAGTCCCCAAGTTCCTTTGAAAACGATATGAATATTGAAACTTGATTTAATAAGGCTTTTCTTGGAAGATATCTCCGTGCACAGACATCGTTTTTGTGACAAAAGATGTTTGTAATGAATTTTTGATGACATGCTATTAATATTCTTGATATATTGTTTCATTGTTATGTAGGCTTAGTTCTATCCTGGAATTTTTTCTAATCCGCTATATCTTTAATAGACTATTAATCTCTATTAAATTTTAATTTTTGTTGAATTGAAGGGGATGAGTCATACACAATACCATCGTGTCAAAGAATTTATTCTGACAAAGATTATGAATGAAAAGAAAATTAACCGATTCAAAACATAAATCTGTTTATACTATATTATGGTTTACATTCAATCAGCTTTGTCACAAACAAAACATTAAGAAAGACTTCGCCACTAATTACGCAAAAACATCTCATTCCCTCTGAAACGCACTCCAACAATAATCCCTCAAAGAACGTCCAGTTATGCCTAGCAAAACTATCATGAGCTTCTCCCCCCTTCTAATCACATATAACATCAGAACAAAATAAGGCGGATGCTATGATTTTCAGAGGTCACATAATAGTGGTAAGCTGGTACTTTTGCGAATTAATTCCTATCTGCAGGGGCAGATATAATCCAAAAATGATCGCTTGTCCCCTCCTAGTAGGATAAATGCTCTTTAATGTCTCTAAACTCCACCCAAATTGGCCTTCCTCTTACGCGGTAATGTACGTAAAACACTGAATATATTCTAGGAACTTAATATCTGATATCTAACAGCTAAGTTTCTAGTACTATTATAAGAACTATAACAGGACACATTAAACCATATTTGAGTTGATATACAAACTCACCTCCAGCGCAGAGGACAGTGAAGCCTTTTCTTGCTTCAGAGTTTCCACTCGGCTTTTGTATTGCAACAGCGAGCGCACCGTCTCCTCCATCCTAGAACAGAAATCATATATGTAAAACTATTTGAAATTTGCAACGTGTTCTATACCAATACGAAATACCTCTAGTAATAAGATAGTAATAATTCGATACCCATCGAATTTAATTTATATTTTTCAGTTTTTGGAAGTTCTTGACAGTGACCGGGCGAAGAATATATTGAAGCTAAATAGGCCGGCTCGTCCAAAATGATATCACGGGTATCGGGTTTACAGAAGCGTGTAACTGTACTTGCACTGTTTCGCTGTGTGAATATGAGGATATCGGAGGCTTGAAATTATACCGCTTAAACGGCGTTAAAAAAAAACAGGCAACACAACCTTCACGATCAAAAGCGGTGATCTCTTACAAAAAACATCTAAGACGATTCATATAAAATTCTATTTGATTACAAATATACAACATTTCATTTATTCTTTCTAGTGTTTTATCCATATCAATTCCATAAAGTACGAATCTCCGTCCCAAACTAATTAAGCATTTAATTCGAACACGGTTTACAAAGACAGTCGTAACGAGCTTAGAAGTTAACAAACTCTCTGACGTCTTCCTTATAATAACTTCGTAATCCAGACTGATAGCCGTAATAAGGTTCTCGGAAACAAAATGAAAGCAGCCCATCTTTTAAATCGCACTTCATTACTTCAATATATATAACCTCACCTTTTATTTGCATATAAAGAGCTTAATTCCAGTAAAAATCATGAATAAAATTAACTATATACTAAACATTCACCCGTAGGAGGGCCATGCTGAAGCATATGCTGACGAACTAATTGCGCCAATTGATACTTCGGGCTCATAGCATACTCAGCGTGAAACGGTACTTGTATTGTGTTCGCAGGGTGAGTGAGGATATCGGAGGCGCTTAAAAGTTCCGCTTAAGCGGCGTAAAAAGCCGGTAACACAACCAATGCGTCTGTGCCGCGGTTGTTCATGGGCGGCCGTGTTCTCTTACCAAAACAAATATTGCCTACTTAATTACTTTTCAACCAATGAAGCTGTTGATTGAAACTTATTTTAATAATGCAAGGAAAGTATGCTAAATCAATACATAACATCGCTTGGAATTCCTTTTTACGGAGTCAAAATAATAATTCAGCGGTCTTCTAGGATGGACTGAATTAACTTTTCCAATAACCCCGAATGGAATTCCTCAGCTGTAACATTCTGACATCGTTTCGTTTTCTATAACTCACCGCGATGCTCATTGTTGAAACCTTTTTCGAATTCTGAAATTTTATTATCTTTTTTTATTAAACACGTTCTTTTTGAAGAGTATACATGGAATCTTTAATATCAAGAATAAATTACGTGGGCATATTTCTTAATAAATAACGGCGATTAGTATTACGCAATTACAAAAAGGCGAAATTAAGTATATAGGTAACTAGCATATCATTCTGCATGGCTCCACCCCGGGAAAATTATAATAGTGCATTCTCACCTAACTTAAAATTAACGCACTTATTGGATTAGCTCATAGAATACCTTCGTGAAATAATAATTGTACTGTATCTCACTGACTGATTGAGGATATTGAAGACTGATTTAGTTTAATTTACTGCTTAAGCGACATTATAAACATTTGCCACAACTAAAACGTGGATTGTGGCAGGATTGTATGGGCGGTGCTCTTTTACCATCAGATTTATAATAATATCACTATCTTTATTGACAAATTAATTATGGGGTAAAATATTAAATAGAAAAAGTTATAATTTAATACGCCACCCGTGAAAATTTAAAAAATATAGCAATACAGAAACGTTCGCATAACTCATATTGTATATTTTCTGTGTATTTCCCTGGTGTGAAATCTAAAAAATTTCGTTACTGGGTCGATCACCGAAGTTGAGCGTCCGTGGACTTAATATGAATATTTTAATTTTTTTTTGTAAACACTTTTTCGTACAACGTTTTACTGCTGCCAGTCACGATAGTTTATCGACCAAAGCTTTTTCCTCGTGGCGGTAAACTGCACTGCCTAGCCACGTTGCGTAATTGATAACTCGGGAAGAACCTACACTATTATGAACCTAAATTATTTATTATTTTTACAATTATATTATTTAAATTACATTCTTTATTTCTAAAGCCTTCATCTGTGTGAAAATTCTAATGCTTTCAAATTTTTTAACCTTAATTTATGTTCTCTTACGTTTTCTCATACAAAATGACTGAATCAATATCGAATACTTAGATAAAGAAATTGTACACGGGACTAAAATTTATCCATTTTTAATTTTATCTTTTTCTCTGATATAACAAAGAATATCTAGCCCCATACCAATTCTAGGCTGAATAAAGCCCACGCGTCCCTTCTGTCACAAATTACCATGTGGCCCCCTGGCCAGATGAGCTCTCTCGTAAATCTTGCCATTAAAACCTGCAAGCCCCGAATTAATAAGTGTGGTACGGCCAGCACGCATGCTTCGGAATTCATTATAAATATAAGATTTATTTACAATTCAAATAGCTATTATATTTGTTACTCGTTATCTACGTTAATATATTACAAAGAAAATTTTTTCTTTGTAATAATTAAACACAAAGCTTAATATTTATGTGGAGATTAAATTATAACGAAACAGAAGTTGGTTCTTACCTATATTATATATATAGGATAATATTTGTGAGAAAGTAATAAAATAAAATCACCCGTGGGAGAGCCCTGCTAAAGAATATGTTGACGCACTAATTGGACCGGCTCGTCCGAAGTAATACCACGGGCTGTACTTCAAACAGTACTTGTACTGTGGTTTGTTGAGTGAATGATTATATCGGAGGCCCTTAAAAATGTCGCTTAAGCGGCGTAAAAAGCCAGCAATACAACCAATGCTCGAATTGTAGCGCGGTTGTCCATAGGCGGCGGTGTTCTCTTACCATATAAGACAACCACCTGCTCCGTTGTCCGCTATATAATAAAAAAATATATATAGTAAATATATATAGTAGGTGCTATGACATTCATTGAGTCGTAGTATACTTAGTGTAATACGCATTGCGTGCTCAGTATTGGCGATGCACGCAAATCTAACCCCACAATGACTAATGATTTAATAATGACTGCCCTTTGGCAGGAGAAAAATGTACTGAACACCCTAAGCAAGCAATGAGTCATTGAAGAATCGCTGACAGCTTTGATTTAAACACAATGGCGTCTTCCTATCTGAACCTGTGCATAAATATTGTACAAATACATATCATATTATTATTTTATTTATTATTATTTATTTAAATATTATTTGTTGTTTATGCTTTAAAAGGTAAAATCAAATTGGCATAGGAGACTTTAAAAATAGAAATATTTGGCCTACTTTTTCACAGTGTTAGTTTATAAATTATAATTAAAAGCTAACTAACAAGTTGTTTCTATGCGTGCCAGAGCCAAGTTTTACTTGAGCAGCGACCTGCCGTTATCGTTTGCAGTAGCCTTCGTATTTAGGCGTTGAGATTGGCCAAGTAAAATATAGCCTTAAAAAGCTTCGTAGCTTATAATTAGTTACAGTTACATAGTAAAGTTCATGGAGACAATATATATTCATATAATATATTCATCGGTATATTTCTTCGCTAATATAATATTGCTGGTTGAAGCTAAACGGGAGAAAATTAAGTTCCATAG
>DWCF01007150.1:0-11127 GCA_018230265.1 Delias oraia | reverse complement strand
AACGTTCCATTACTTTATTAAACCAATATTAAGAATAAAAATTACAATTACAAAAACTATGATAATATTCTCGAAGGATGCAACAAGAAAATGTATTGTTAAAGAAAATGTGGATCTTTTCATAGTTATAACTTCACAGGTGGCGATAAACAATGTCTGTATATTTTCGTCGAGGTTCGACCGAAGGAGGTTCAAGGTTAAGGATCTCTTTCGCTTCATGGAGCCGACGGGGTGTCTAAAAGAGAAAGAGGATTACGCGTTGTATTTATTCTCTCCAGACAATCAGTGAGTACATTTTTGTATCGTGTGAATTTTGGGCCGTGTATATATTTCTAAGAAATTTATAGCAAAACTTGCTGGGACAAGGGTTCGTTGCCGGCTTATAGGTATAGGTAAACTAATTTCTTGGACGTCCTCAGATTGTATTGTTTTGGAAATGTCTTTGCCAGCAGCTAAATCCGCAGAGCGGTGATGCGCAGCACAAAATGCCTCAATAACGGTCGAATCAGAGATATTGGCGAGCCATTGATGCTTATTATTTTAATTTCTTTTGGGATTTAAAATTAAATAAAATACCCAAAAAATAAATACTAAAAGTTGTATAGTTTCTCAGTAAGTTCGACGCGAGTTCGTGATACATCTAACTAATCTTATACTACAGCGTACTCAATACTTTTTCGACTTATCGGGGATTCTAGTTTTAAAAACCTTTTGCGTGCAATAGTATGACATACGGATGAGAAATCTTGTTCTATAAGGTTCAAGGTAAAAATCAGTATATTAGGAGGTTATCAAAATTACATCTGAGCGTAGAGCAGACACAATTTTGCGTATTTTTCATCTATATTACGTTTATGAAAAATGGGTTAGCATTCTTCTGCGTCTTGAAACTGACTTGTATCTTATATCTCCGGAACTCGTGCCCAGGATTTCTTCCGCAACGCGCACATACATGATCCATTGAGGCCAACATTATACAACTATTCAGAGCAGTACTTTAGTTACGACTCGTACGAGAATAATTACTCGTAAACTTAAGTGATGTTTACATAAGCAGATGTTTTCAAGTTTATGTATATTTTATATGAATATACTATATATTTATATAAAATATGTATTTTATTGACTTTTAAGTTCTTTCAAAGATTTCTGTACTTTTGAATGATAGATCCAACTCAAAGTGTATTTTTTGTGTCTGAACAATGGAAAAACTTATATTCTATAATAATCTTGTAAAAAAACAACCTAGTTTTTGTAATTTTATTGATAATCATAATGTTTTAAAATAAAATAGTCCATTAATATAATGTTAGTTCTGTATTAATATACTAATTCAAATAAAATATTAATTTTAATAAAATTTACATATATTATTTACTAGACTCTAGACTTTTGAACAACAACTACATATCAAATTATCAAATAACCCGATACCTCTCGTTTCGTGGTACTATTTTAAACCATTAAGCTATGAGACTCTCAAGAGCGCAATTTGACGTGTTTCATATTTATTCACTGTTCAAAAACGATAATGATTCAATTTCAAGTGATTTAAAAAATATATTGCTCTGATTGAAGTTCTTGTGCTAGATGTCAAATGTCTAAGACAATATTGTAGGAATTTCAATAACCGCTGAATGCGGCTTCCAAGGGAGCTATTGCTTTGATCCTTATTAGGCTTTCATAGTTTGTCAATAGCGTGAAACTGCTCAACCCTCGTCTTTCCAATATCCCCTTCTCCACTAGAGAATCGATATTATAATAATTGTTATGATATTCGAATGAACGTTATATGAGAATTGTAACACTATCAATCTTCATAACATACAATGTCAAGGTTTATTCATCATCATCATCATTTCAGCAGTAGGACGTCGACATAAGCCTACTACGCACCTCCATGCATACCTGTTGGAGGAGTTTAATAATATTAATATTATATTCAAATTTTAATAATATTGTATTTTTCATTTTATAACCTATAAATACATTAAAACATCTTGTTTTTACTACCGAATTTAATTAACTTCACTTAAATTTAATCCGCGATGTTATGAAGCCATTTTTAATATAAAATTAATATATTTGAGTTTAATGTTATAATTAAACACATAAAAAATTTAGAAAAACAGACAAATGCTACCTTTCTACTTAAAGCAAATCTGTGAAATTCAATATTAGGTGTAAATTGGGTAGGTTAGTTAGCTAGTAGTGTAAAATTAACATAACAAACATTTTACCTATTAATAACTATACAGATATACCGAGCGATACATATCCAAATATCGCTTTAAAATTTGCATTAGTATTTTCTTTACAGCATCAGAAGATTCTGCACATGGATGGTAACCAGAAGTTGGTTCGACAATATTGTGCTACTATTTATTGCACTCAACTGCATCACACTTGCCATGGAGCGCCCGAACATACCACCCGACTCTAAGGAGCGCAGCTTTCTATCAAGTGCCAATTACGTCTTTACCGTCGTGTTTGCAGTTGAGATGTTTATAAAGGTATGCTTTTTGAAGTGAAATTTCTCCCTCAGCGCTGGGAATAAATCGAAAAATTGCCTGATCCTTCGTCACGGTGAAAGACCGTGCGTATATTGGAAATATTAAGCAGATGTACAAACGAATGTATGTGGTGTTTTTGATATAGAGACGCTTACGCTGTAACAAACTCTCTCTCAAGTCGGTCCCTCGAGTCTGAAGATCGTGCTCAACGCCATGGTGTTGACTCTCTTGGGAAATATAGAAACACTGGTTTCCCATTGCCTTCTGCCCTATGTTAAAGACTATATGACGTCATATAAGCAGGAGGTAGTACCTTTTAGACTAACTAAGCGTTTTAAAATCTAACAGTGGCTTCAATGAGTTTTCTATTAAGTCGTGTCATTGTTATCGTTCTATTATTAACATGGACATTTTTTTCGCTTTCTTAATAAACTTTTACGAATAAATAATTTTTTTATTACAATATCACGGTAGTTTACCACTCAGCCAAGGGGCTCTTAGAGCAATCTCTTAACTTATGAGTCATTAATGACAGACAGAAATATGGTCTCTTGCTTGTGTCGTGGAAAAAAATTTTTTCTTATAAATAAAAAATTATAATGTGAAGTGGACCACTGTGATCATTAATAAAGATATAAAATTTTATAGAAATCGGTCAAATACAAATACAGTCACAAGAAACTTTATGTATTAAGACATTTAAGTATGTTTCATACTATTTGAAGATTTGTTTAAAATTATAATCAATAAGACATTACTAAAGAGGATGTGTTGTATGAAGGTCGTGGCATCTGGGATGTTCTACGGCCCCGAGGCTTACTTCACGTCGGGCTGGAACATCATGGACGGCTCATTAGTTATAATATCAATTATCGATTTACTAATGTCTCTCGTATCAGAGTCGAGCCCGAGGATATTCGGAATATTGCGGGTGAGTAATTGGTTTTGTGTATGTTTAATTAATCATATACATGTTCTGCGGGCAACCGCTGGATCCATGTCGCTCAGGATCGTAATAGATGGGCATCCTTGGTGGAGGCCTATGTCCAGCACTGGAATTGATAGGCTGATGATGATGATGATGATGATAGTATGTTGTAGAAGTGTCGCGAATTTTTTTTTTTTCAAAAGATATTAATTTATTTATGAATTTTATTAATATAATTTTTTTACTATCTACTTCGTCCCGTTGGTCCCCTTCGGATGTTAATGCTATTAGTGCCAAAGTTTTTCTAATCTAACATTACATATAAAGACAATTTTTATGTTTTTTTATGCTGTATCGGACAAAGGAGCAAATAGGTCTCCTATATGGTGAGATAAAACCGCCGCCCATCAACAACCGTGCCACACTCCACGCAATTGTTGTGTTGCCGGCTTTTTACGACACTTGTGAGGGCCTCCATTATCCTCTCTCACTCTGAGAAACACTGTACAAGTACCGTTTCACACTGAGTTTTCTGTGAGCCCATGGTATCAATTCGGACGAGCCTGCCCACTGATTGCGTCAGCATATTCAGCATGGCTGTCCCACGGCTGCGACTATATTAAGACACTCGCCCGGCCACTGTCAATATGGCTGTAATTTAAACGAAAACATTTTACTAAAGTGAAATAACGCTTAATTTTCTTGTATAGGTACGATTGTGACTATTTCAGGTTTTTAGATTGTTAAGATCCTTGCGTCCCTTGCGTGTTATAAATAGGGCGCCAGGCTTAAAACTTGTTGTACAAACGTTGTTATCATCATTACGACCTATTGGAAATATCGTGTTGATTTGTTGCACTTTTTTCATAATATTCGGCATCCTCGGAGTTCAAGTAAGTGACTAATTGAGATTTTATACCATTCTTTGCTTAATTGCAGCAATTTTATATTATTCTAACTGATCGATAAATATTGTTATTCCATATAATTAGGCACTTTTATCGCTATTAAAAATTGTGTGGGCGTGGTGGAAGGGGAAAATATTTAGATTTGTATCTGTAAATAAAAAAAAAATATATTATGTTTATTTTTATTTTATAAAAATAGATTGGACTCCTTTTAATATTCTGAGGTGAGGTGAGGAGGAAAAAAAACACTGATCGAAGACTTACCTGTTATGCACTCAAAATTTTATAAAAATTGATAATGCGGTTTGGGCGGAATTTGGCAACAAGCACTGAGACACAATTTTTTTATGTATAAGATTAGGCGATCCGGGAGATTTTATTCTGTAAAAATTAACTCTGTTTTATGTGGGGAAAAAGTGTTATTTTCACTTTTTTGTTATTTTGTGTCTTTATAATAATATATAAAATAAAATTCAACGAACTGCGCAAGACAGTTCATTAATAATAAATTAATTAATAATATGTAATAATATAATTCAAATAATAATAATTTATAAAATTCACTTCATTAATAATAAATTAATTAATAATATGTAATAAAATAATTCAAATAATAATAATTTATAAAATTCAGTTCATTAATAATAGACATTCGTATTAATTTATATGTCGGAACCAAGCTTAACAAGTTAATCTCACTAGTATTCAAGATGGGAATAACAGTATTGCTTTTTATGTGTCTATAAATAACAAATTTAAATGTATCTTTATTAGTTACGAAAACATTTGAACTATTTTCATTGGAAATTAATTGTTTCCTTTTAATATAATTCTAGCCTATTGTACATTATTTTATTGAGATATAAACTAAAATTTCAATAGTCTACGAAATTACACTATAAACACTGTTTGGAGGATATCAATATATCGTCAAGACTTGAAAAAGCTCATTTGAATATAGCGTTCAACTTTGACAGAGCCTTGTACTTCTCGTTTTAGCTATTCAAAGGAGCGTTTTTCTATTGCGAAGGCGCCAACATAAAGACAGTGAAGAACAAATCCGATTGTCTAGCAATCGAAGGGAACGTGTGGGTGAACAGGAAATACAATTTCGACGATCTCGGGAAGGCTTTGATGTCCCTGTTTGTGCTCAGCTCGAGAGATGGCTGGGTCAACATCATGTATACGGGCCTCGACGCTGTCGGAGTTGATCAACAGGTTGGCTTTTCTTAGCACCTATGCGATATTGAAGCTCTTGTAAGGCGTGGTACACACATTGCATGAAATTCAATTGTTCACATATGTGATCAATGTCTTTGACCTTAAAAGTTGTGTCTAATGAAACATCAGTTGGGTTAGCAAAAGGCTTAACAATTTTTTGGTTAAGAAAATTATCAATAATAGACATATGTATTTTATTAGTAGTAGTATTCAAAGGTAAAAACATTAGAACTTCTCTCATGATTTCTTCTCTTGTGTGTCTTGAATAAGAGATATTTCAGTATAAATAAAACCAATTGGTTGAGAGAGTTTGTTTTATCTCATATGTTTATTATTAATAATATAGTTTGTTCAAATGTTTATTAATAATAATATTTTATTGAATAAAAGACACTTAATGCCCTACACTAAAGAATAAATGCTTAAGTTAAATACTAAATGAAATGCATATATTCCTCAACAGCCTATAGTTAACTATTCAGAATGGCGTCTGCTGTACTTTATTGCATTTATCCTACTCGTTGGATTCTTTGTACTCAACATGTTCGTGGGAGTGGTGGTGGAGAACTTTCACCGTTGCCGAGAAGAACAGGAAAAGGAAGAGAGAGTGAGAAGAGCTGCTAAAAGAGCGCTGCAGATGGAAAAAAAGAGAAGGAGTGAGTATGACTAGGAGCTTAAGATGAGGATAAATAGTAAATGCCAAAAAATTTACGATTTATATAAAAGGCGTTAATTTTTAAATATTTGAGTTACAAAAGCTGATTTTAAAATTATAAAATAATTATAAGTTAGTAATAATAATATAAATTATAAAAGATTAAGCGAGAGTTTTATTTAGAAGACACAATATTTTATTTATGATCTAGGAAATCTATACAATATTAAATTACGTTTTAGTAATCACTAACTAAAGTTATTTAAAAATCCTTTTGTTTAATTTCATAACGTAGATTCAGTATATCATTTTTTAAAAATTTATTATTATATAACACATAACATTTTATAACAAAATTGCCGAAACAAAATGCATCCGTGAAGTACTGATACAAAATGCATTCCCCTTTCAGAGATGCATCAACGACCCTACTATTCAGACTATTCGCAGACGCGTCTGTTTGTACACAACGTAGTCACCTCCAAGTACTTCGACTTAGCCATCGCTGGAGTTATAGGCCTCAACGTTGTCACTATGGCTATAGAGTACTACAGAATGCCGCCAGCACTCCAATATGCCTTGAAAATCTTCAACTATTTCTTCACAGCTGTGTTCATACTCGAAGCGGTGATGAAACTGGTCGCCCTTGGCTTTAAAATATACCTCAAAGACAAGTGGAATCAGTTAGATGTGATAATTGTCATTCTATCAATAGTTGGTATTGTTCTAGAAGAACTAGAGACTAATATAATACCAATAAATCCAACTATTATGAGGGTTATGCGAGTGTTACGGATCGCGAGAGTGTTGAAGTTGCTAAAGATGGCGAAAGGTATACGAGCCTTGCTAGACACAGTGATGCAGGCCTTACCACAAGTAGGGAATCTGGGTCTATTGTTTTTTCTACTGTTCTTCATCTTTGCTGCCCTGGGCGTGGAACTGTTTGGTAGATTAGAATGTTCAGATGAAATACCCTGTCAAGGTAATATTTTATGGTTTAATATTAAGTTATATACCAGCGTGAAATAATACTGGTACTGTTACTTTAAATTTTACCTCAAAAGTAGCGTTAACAGTCGTCAACACACAGTATAGATTGATATGTGCTTATGCATGAGCAGTAGTGGTCTTTTACATGGAGACCCACTGTTCTGTTTTACGTTATATAATAAACAACTTTAAACTGAACAATATTATTTGCTTATATATAGCTTTCAAATGTAGCATAATGAATGAAATTTTTTTGAGAAATCGTAATGATTCATGAAAAAATAAACTTTCGCCTAATTGTTCTATCTAAATAAATAGACACTGATAATTTTACAGGTCTCGGTGAACATGCACATTTTGCAAACTTCGGAATGGCATTCCTAACGCTATTCCGCGTGGCAACTGGTGATAACTGGAACGGGATAATGAAAGACACCCTGAGGGAAGACTGCGATAGTTCTGTAGACTGTGTGCGGAATTGTTGCGTTTCAACCATTATTGCTCCGATATTCTTCGTGGTTTTTGTATTGATGGCACAATTCGTACTGGTCAACGTTGTTGTTGCTGTAAGTATAACTTTATCATTATCATTTGTTTTTAAGTTACGTGTTGTTAATGATTCAATTGTTTCAGGTACTCATGAAACACCTAGAAGAGTCCCACAAACAAATGGAAGACGAAATTGATATGGACGTGGAGTTAGAACGGGAGCTGGAAAGAGAGGCGGACGATGAAGAGGATAGAGCTCTATGCAGAGCGCTAGAGCAATGTACATCTCCTCCGCGGCCTTTGAACAAGGTACCTTCCTTACCAGCTAACTTCATCTATAGCGAACCAAAACATCAGACCATACCATCACCACGCCGCCGAAAGACATTACATTCACATCACGCTTTACTACCAGTTGCTCTTCCTCAAAGGAGAGCTTCTCTATCTCCTCACGCGTTCAGCAGACGGAGGCAGGAACCCATAACAGATACACCTGCTTTATATGAAGAAGATGCCAGGTTCATAGATGCAGATGACGTTGATGAGTTAGAGCCCGGAAGCCCGCCGAGACGAGATTCCTTTGCGCAAAACCGCAGACAACGAGTTGATAAAAGAAACTCATTAAGAAGTGAAGAAGCTAGACTACTTCGTCCAGCGCCAATGCTACTCACAGTACCATCAACAAGGCAGAGCTTACGAGATAAAATGAAGCGCAGACCTTCTACGGAATCTGCAACACCGAGTGAATTAAGTCGCGCCTCATTCAGATCGAACGCAGAGAAGTCCGATCCATCTATAACAGAAGAGGAGAAGATTAGAATCGTTATAGCAGAGAGACGGAAGATAGATCCCGGGAGACCGGAATCGGATGACGTAGTGGAGTTATCAGAGCGTGGCTCCTAGTCCAGGCAGGGCCGGCCGCTGCAACACCATGAAGTCTACATTTAAACCCAATGCCCTTGCTCTTCCTGAACCTCTTCCTCTCCAAGGATTCGCGGTGAAAGACTATAAAACTCGGTAACTTGGTAAAACTTTGGACATTGATTTTATGACGAGTGATTTGTGAATAGTGTTATGACGTTTGGAATCGTTTACAATCCCTTTTTACCTTGTCTAGAACCTAAGTTTTCTACTTGCGGCCGGTTCAAACAGACTTTGATACATTTAAATTGAATAATTGTATGATTAGATAGCTTTAGATTTAGTCAATTTGTGGTGGCGGTGTATTTTCTGGTTGCTGTGGTTTTGGTATCTTGTTATTTAGTATGGTGCTTGTTGACAATGCCGAGTGTAAAGACATTCTGTGAATCAACGAAGCTGTTTTTACTTTGCCGTACCACTTTCAAAATGTCTTCGAGTGATGGTTTGTAAGTTACATTTTATTTTATATATTTATATTCATGTTACAAGATAGTTGGTGTATTAAGTTTGTAGATTATTTTAGTGTTACGGGTTTCTGATCATTGAAATTATAATTTAAATCAACGATTTGGATAAAGCCTATTTATATATTGTTTGTGTATATTTAGTGCAAACTTCTAGTAAACGACTGTTTAGATTCGTAGATCTATGTATAAATTTGACACTATAAATAAAGTACTTAAGAATTGATAACAGAACCAAAACGAATTGAATGCTATATTGTCTCTCTAAACAAAATTATATTTTCTGAATAAATTATTCCTATTTTCATACAGATTATCTATTGGATCCTAATATTTACTATCAATACGCACATAACCCTAAGTATCTACTTGATTTGACATAAGATATTTCGAATTTCGGCTCAGTATCTCTGGTACAAGTTTACTCGAGTGTTCTCGCGAACCAGCTGCTTGTAATATTTGTATGAAATGTGTCATACTCCATATCCTACTATAGAGTGATTTACAGATGAAAACTTTGACAATATGCAATAATTATCGATGGTAAACTTGCGGTTGACATACTGAGGCAATAATTTATTTTTAAATTTCACAAATGCATAGTATATGTAGCATACGTAGATATTTAAAACAATAAGACGTGCCAAAGATATTTTAGGTATAATTAAAAATATGGCACTTAATTTCACAATTTTATTTATCTCGCGACTGTTTCTTCCCTAAGTTATCTGTTTCTTTCTTATATACCTAGTGATATAAACATAGATCCGTATATTTGAAGGGCGTAGCCAGAGTGCTTAGGCAAATAATAAGGGGACATTTTGAGTATAAGCGGTAATACGCATATAATGATGCAATTTTTAATTAATTTGTATATTGTATTTGGAATTTTTAAGCCAGTTAATAGAATCTAGTTTATTAACAAACTACTGACATAATAATCAGTATTCTAGGCTACGTCCCAATATAATATTTTCCCGAACATTAAATGTCTAGTTATTTATTGTTACGTATAGATGCGTTACTAGTTAGGGATGTCAGCAATAAATTTTATACTTGAACTGTGCCTTTCCTATTTCTAATTATAACATAACTTGCGATTGGTATAGAAATTTGTGAGTAGCGTAGGAGATAGTGACATTACGATTGATGTTTATTAGTTTAGCTTATATCTCAATCATGCTCTAAAACTTAACAAGTGTCATTCCAATTCTGGCTTTCTGATTATATACATTACACAGTGTCTTCCAATCTTTGATTACCTAACAGTTTTAAACATTTTCAAAAGTATTAAAAAGCAATTCACAATTCATAACTGTAGGTTCTATTTCGCATGCCCTTAAGAATTGAGTAAAAGGAATTTAGTAACGTTAAGAATAGTATTTTCGTGATAAAATGAAAATTACGTGATAATCTTTATTTTTTCGGTACTGACTGTGTAATTATTGTAAGTATGAACAATGTTCATTAGGTGAAGTGTATCTGTTAACTTAGCTGATGAGTTACGAACATGTTAGGTTGAAAAATAAATTGTGAAAATTTCATGTCTTTTATTATTTTTACGAAAATTTTAAAGAAAACTTACTAATTCGGCCGGCTTGTCCAAACTTTTAGTACGGGCTCACAGAATACTAAGCGTGAAACGGTACTTATACGGTATTTCGCAGTGAGTGAGGATATCGGAGGCCCTTATAGGTTCCGCTTAAGCGGCGTAGAAAGCAGGTATCACAACCAATGCGCGGACTGTGGCACGGTTGTTCATGGGTGGCGGTGTTCTCTTACCATATAGGAGATCCACTTGGTACGTTGTCCGGTAAAGCATTAAAAAATCGTACATTTTTGCGTCTCAACCATTACGCCGTATGTGGATCAATTTTGATTAATTATGTGTCAAGTCTTAAACTTAAGTATTATTTGTATACAGGGCAAATCACTCGGCGTAACGCACTACAAGTATTAATTCACGATAGTTTTCTGTAATCCCGTGGTATTACTTGGAACAAGCCCACCTTAATTTTTACACATAGATTATTCTAAA
>DWCF01007149.1:0-11127 GCA_018230265.1 Delias oraia | reverse complement strand
TCGCAGCGGGTGGGCGTCTTTGAGGGAGGCCTATGTCCAGCAGTGGACTTGAATGGGCTGATGAAGAAGAAGAAGATGTGGAAGGGTTGTACTTTTTATTAAAAAATTAATTTTCAAATATTTCATTACAGGCTATGGAAGAGAACAATTATGGTGCTATACCAGGAGAACTAGTGTTTAAACTATATGATACACACGGCTTCCAAGAAGATATAATAGAGCGAATTGCTGCTCTTAATAATTTAGAAATAGACAAGAAGGGTTTCTGGAAACTTCTATCACAACACAAAGCAAGACACAAAACCTCCTTTCAAGAACAAAATTCAGACAAAAACATTCTTTTCCACCAAGCAATAGAAACCATAGTAAAAAGTGGAGTAAATCGAACCAACGATAATCCAAAATATGATTACGGCACAGACACAATGATTTTCCCGCCTCTAAGAACGAAAGTCCAAGCAATCCTTAACGAAAACGCTGAATGGGTAGACTTCTTAGATCCATGCGAAAATAGGCCGTATTATATAATAACTGAAAGCACAAACTTCTATACAGAAGCAGGTGGACAACGTGCCGATACGGGTGTAATGAAGTTCGGTGATAATATAAAACTAATTGTGGACAGTGTTTTTAAAATTCGTGATTTTGTTATACATAAAGGTTTTTTCAAATTGAATAGCGAAAACCGCTACGTGAATAATCATAGTGATGTGACTTTGACCATAGATAATGATAGGCGATTGAATTTGATGAGGAACCATAGTGGTGCGCATTTGTTGAACACGAGTATTCGTAAAGTATTGCCAAATAGTGTTGTGTATCAGATCGGCTCAAATGTTAGTGATTTAGGATTTAGTTTAAGTTTGGTGGTTTATGGAGAGAAACTATCGCAAAAGGTACTTTTGGCTGCTCAAGAGTTGATAAGGTTGGTATTAACACAAAAATCTGAAATATTTAATATATATAATAAAATAAAAGCTGACTATTATTTGAAAATTTCACTTCAAGTTACGAACAGAATTGAAATATAAATATAAAAAACAAATATATAAATGAAAAGCAGATACATATTTATTAACCTTAGTTAAGAAGCTCATGTCTTTGTATTACATCAAATATTTTGGTTAGATTGTTAATTGAAGTGAAGAAGAAGAAGAAGTATAAAGACTTAAAAGAAGTCTGACCTATAGTCCAAAACACGTGAAAAGTAGTTTAATGAAATAATTAAGTTTAAGAGTTTATTCTCATAACTTTCAGAGAATCCATTAAATGCAATGCGAGTGTAGAAACGCATATTATAGACAGTACGCAATTATCATTGGAGGACGGTGTCCTGACTGTCCCTGGAGAGACGTACCCTGAAACAGGACTACGATTGGTCACTTATTCACCTCCTTTGGTATCTAGGTATGGTTTTAGTTATTATTGACAATTATAACTAAAGTTTTTTATAGTATATCGGACAACGGAGTAGGTGGGTCTCCTATATGATAGGAGAACACCGCCGCCTATGGACAACTGCACCACTGTCCCTATATTGATTGTGCTGCCAGCTCATGGACCGTGATATTCTCAGTCATTTAACGAAAGAAACTACAAGAGTAAAAGTACCGTTTAACGCTAAGTATTTTGTCAGTTGTTTAATGTTTATTTTTGCCTAAAAAGTTCAAATAATTATTTTCTCATAACCAATGCTATTTTTTGTTGTAATTATTATACTGTTTTTTGTTTTAGTTGAGTATGGTTAAATAATAAAAAACGGCAAAATATAATAAATACGTATAAAATGAGTTGTAATTTGTATTAAAATTAATAATATTATTTCAGAGAATTATGCTGCGGAACACATGTGCCTTCCACAAAGGTGATTGGTGATTTCTGTATAACATCAGTGAAAGCTTTAAACACTAACAACCCTACCATTTACGCACTGACTGGAGATTTCGAAACACAAGTAAGTTACGGTTCGTAGTAAAAACTTACATTACACACAATTTATCATGATTTTTTATGTTGAATTAGGAAAAGAAGGCTGGTTACTACATTATTAAGATTTTATCGATGAGTTTTCATGAAAAATTGTTTCCCAAGATATTATCAAGGACTAATACATAACTCATAAATGAGGGTAGATAGTAGAATGTTCAAAATATAGATTTTTATCTATTTTTAAATGCTGCATCATAAAAAACTCAAACATAAAAAATATCTAAAAATTAGGATTTGACCATATCTATACACGTTCACAAAATTTCATGACAGTATAGTCAAGCCATTTCGGAGTGGTTTAACTACAAACACCGCGACACGGGAATTTTATATATTCGATTAATAGTTTGAAATAGGACATTTTATTTGATAACAGTTAGATTTTTAAATTGTAGTAGTCGTATATGTATATAGGTAATGTGTTATGATTTCAGGCGCGGGAATTATTCTGCCGTGCCGAAAAACTCGCCCAAGTAATAGATTTGGCGGAGCCCGAGAGGGTTGAACAAGAAGTAGCGAGCATTCGACAGCAATTGGCCACCCTATGCGGTCCTGGAGCACCCTGTGGTGACTACTTGGCCTGCCTGAAGTTACTCGACAGTCTATTGAAGAAATCTGCTAATAGAAATGATGTTGCCATGCAGTGAGTTTTCTTATATCTTAGAAAATTTATAATTTCATTCGCTTCGTTAAAATTATTAATTAAAGAGTTTACGTATTACATCACACGTCATAGTTTAAAAAATATAGTGTAAACTTCATGTAACGTCCCTCGATTTAACGACTAACTCCCTAAAGCGTCGAAATCAATTGGCTTTAGTTGGTTTAACTTGTCTTCCGTCCACAATTACCATATAGAAGACTCGCCTGCTCCGATGTCCGATATACCATAAAAAAATATTAATTTGTACATAGTTTATTGTGACCTGATGGTGTGTTTTGTATATAAAATTGAAGGAATATATACTATTCATAAACAAACTATAATTTGTCTTACAATTTTGTGTAATAGACAATACTTAATTAAGCATTTTCAAATTCATTGGCCAACATTTACTCTCTCCCTATCTCAGATCAATAGCAGAAACGGAAATACACGAAGCCTGCAATGAAGCGATACGTGAAGGTCGACGTTTTGTCGTACATTTTTTGCGTTGCTCCTACCTTATGCAACCGCCAGCCGCGGCAACAGCTTTGGCCAATACGTGCACATCGCCACGAACAACCATCTACAAGCTGCCCAGAGACAGCAGACACTTACACCCGAGCATAGATAATTCTATAGATCCAGTTTCGACTGACAGTAAAGTCATAAGCAGTATGAATAAAATAGGCACGTGTTTAGATACAATTGAAAGTCAATCCATAGACATGGATAATGGTTTACAGAGTGAGGTTGGAAATGAGTTACCGGCAATGTTGTTGGGATGTGCAGGCGGTGTTATTGTTGCGGTTGCCAGGGTACCTCAGGTCAGTTCTTTTCAAAAAAATTAAATTAAAACAACACATTATTTAAGTGAAATTATTACAAAACTGATCAATTTCAAATAAAAAATACCATGTAAACTCGCCGAGACGTAAATATATCTAAGATATAACTGTTTAAATAAAAAACATATCTAAATTGGCTTATCCTTTTGGAAAAAATGTCTTATTTTAAAAACTTTTAAAATGGCAGTATTTGGTAAATGAGCGGTTCACGGCAGAGAAATGGTTGAGTTGCATCCTGCCAATATTTCAAGCGGAGAAATTGCCAAATCAAGATGGCACCTCACCGCTAACACACGCACAGATGAATGCTACGAAAGTGAGTATTAATATTTCGCTTTCTTATGAATGCACTTTAGTTTGATGCTACAGAAAATATTATTTCTTAAATAATACGTTTAACATATTTAAATTACTCCATATCTTGTAAAACATCTTGCATAAGCAAAAAAATATTACAAACTAAGTAACCCTACAAAATATAATAAAATGAACCATTGACGCCTAAAGTTTCATCGGATTATTGTCGTAAATCGCGACAAAATTCAATGGAAAGAATGCGGGTTAAATTATCCTTTCTTTAAACTCGTCATCTGATTCGAATTGACGCATATAATTTCATGAATTAACTCAGCAAGTAGCACAGAGCTTGTGACATTATCCATTGGTGGCTAAATGTTCAGCATTTCTACATTTATGTATCAAAGTTCTTGGGTGCAAATTAGTGTGATTTCTGGTAACTGTTTCATAATAAGTCTTTCATTGGAATACATGCAGAAATTGGTAATAGAGATATACATATTTTGCTTTTTGAAATGTCATTAGTATTTCCGGATCGTCTGGACTAAGACCACGGACTTACAGAATACTAGTATGAAAGAGTACTTGTACTGTGTTTCGCTGGGAGAATGAGCAAATAAGGTCCGTGAAATTACATCGTGACTTGCGACGTAAGAGGCCAGCAATATAACCAAAATGTTAATCATGGATAGAGGAGACCCTCCTGCTCCGTTGATCGCTATATTATATTTAAAAAAATAATTTAACTTATAGTCTTTCTGATTTTAATTTTGCAGGTGAGCCTTATAAATTGCGAGCAAATGGTGCAAGATGCCATGCGAGTGGCGATCAAGTTTGCTCAGTCGCATGTCAAAGAGAAATTGGTTGGAAACGATCATAATGAGAACAGGCGGCACAATTAATGTTTTTTCTATGGTACGCTCTTTTTGATATACAATATGGAGTAAGAACTCGGTAATATTTTCAATGTTCACAAATATGGCAGATTCGTTATATTCTTGTAATATTTAGAGCTGGTCCTACGAGTTAAATATTAAAAATTAGTAATTATTTCAACTAATTTTATGATTGTTACCTGTTTTAAGATTTTCGTCACAGATTTTTATTAGACAACTATGTTTGTGAATCGCTTATCGCATTATAATTTAACGTGCAGGGATTAAATATGACATTGTTTTATAGAGTAATAAAAATTATATTTTTGTATGAGTAAATATTTAAAATGACTGCATTAAATGCGCTAATTATTATTCAACTGAATTTATGACATTTGATTATGTAAAGATTTAACAGAAATAATCTTGTTTGAAAGATATTTACAAGTGATGCTACTACAGACAGGCAGAATAACTTCTTCAGAATTTTAAACGCTCCTTCCGAAACTAAATTTCCTTTAGAAGTTCAAAAACATCTAAATAATTTTAATAAAATAAAAAAATCTTACCACGATTGATTGCCATTTGAAAAAAAAATTGTCCCAGTTTTAGTAACAGTAACTATTAAATACTTTACGTTAATTTAATTTGTCATTCCTATGAAATTGTTACTATATAATAAGATAACTTGGGCAAAGTTTTTATAAACAATTTGCTTTTCCTTTGACATGTGTCACGCATAATAAAATGTCATTATATTTTTTAACCTTACTAACATAACAGTAACCTACTGCCTTTATCGAGAATTTTTATTTATGATTATTTTCTGAAATAGTCTACCTCCTTAGGTTGTGTATGAAAGTTGAGCTGTAATAGTCTGGCGTGAATTTCATAAAAACATTAAATATTAAACTGCCTAAATTTTGCAAAATGAATTGAAAATTTCGTTTGACATCATTTTGGGAGAAAATTGATAGAAAGTTTGGTGGATTTAGAAAGATGTCTTTTAATTTGTTATATATTTTTGTCAGATATTATATAGCAGTGTCGCGTTTAAGTTACGTAGTAATTATACGTTTCTAAGACATTTTAAAATATTTTTTAATGACTTATAACTATAGAAAATGTATAACGAATAAAATAGAAAAAAATGGCACCAAACAAATGTTTCGATTCTATAGTTCTATAATTGTTTTCTTACGTAACGCAGATATTGGTATGAAATTAGTTATTTTCTAGTCAAACTTTAAATAAAATACATTTTTAATACTAAGTTGTTTTATTTATTAATAGATATTTACATAAAGCTTTCATTTCAGTAAAAACAATTATAGGAATACTCAATTTAAAAGGTACTTAAAGCCACTAGCAACTTTTTTCATAAAAACATTACAACGTTAAATCTTTTCCCAAGTTGTGCTGTATCATATTTCATAAAAATCGGTTCAGTAATCTCGATGAGATAGGGTAACGGACAGTTAGATTTGTAGTTTTGATAGGTATTTCAAGCTACTGATTATCCATATACTGTAGTTCAGAGAGCAATAATATAGTGTTCGGCAGAGGGCGCGGCTGTGGTGATAGTATCGTCAGTGTCTGTCTCTCCATATCTACCGCTGTTCTGTAAAATTATACAAAAATAATTTAATAACAATATGAAATATTTAACAAGCGAAACGAAGTTCGAAATATTAATCACAAAGAGGGATACTATATGAACAAATCTTAAAAATTGTAGCTAAATCTATTAAATAACAAACCACTTAGAAATTTTTTATAAAGTTTCTCTTTATTTCTGCTTATTACCAAATGGTTTGTTAAAAATTCCATCTGTTTTACACATAAAACCTTGAAAATGTAGTTTTAATCAATTTAAAAAAACATGTGCTCGCTATTGCGATGCCGCCAAAATCCTCCTCATCTATTGTGAAGCTAAGATGCCAGAGGTGTGTTGTTAAAATAAAGATAAGCAAATTATATTGTAAAACCTTAAAATTACAAGTAGTAATAACAAATACTCAAAAAGATTTTGTCTTAAAGTGATTGTTAATGCTTTCTCTTTTCTTCTTTCAAGTGGTAAATTTTATATACACCATAATTGTCATGTTTTATATATATATAAATTTTAATAGGAACGGTGCAAACGAGCAGACAGCTCATCTAGGCTAAGCGGTCCTTCGCACATAGACACTTCTAGTCCTTTCAGAGCCACGTGTGGGTTGCCGACCTTTAAGGAAATTTTACGCTTTTTTAAAGGTCCGCCAAGTCGTATTGGTTTGGAAATACCCTTGTTGGCAAATATGCCTTAAAAACGCTCAGTTGTGGAAAGATAAACATCGAGATGATAACGATAAAACTATATTCTGCCGCGATGTTCGATGGTGAAATACAGCAGCAGGTATTCTCCTCCGAACATTCCCCGTGATAGATGCGGTAGAAGATGCTGAGCGAAGCAACATCTCTACGCAACACCAAACAGTCGCCAAAGCTGATCGGAAATGATCTGGTCATCAACAACTCGAGCTACTCTACGCTGAATGCGATAGTAAAATATTAATTTCCCTGTATCTATTTTTGTTAATGTTCTGGGGTATTGATAAAATAAATAAAAAAACTTACACGCATACAAATCCAGCGAGATTCGAATGCAATGCCAACTCATCGGCGGCTTGCGAAAAGGAAACTGCTAATAAGCGATGCGCCAGGGCAGGTGATGCCCATACTGGAACCAGTTTCGTCAACGCCTCCTCTGCACGCATTCCCAAAGGCATACAAGAGTCTGGTAAAGATGGAGCACCCACCTATACGAGAGAATAAAATTTCACCTTCAAATCACCATATTTCGTAAATAATCAATTGTAGTAATATTAAATACACTATAGTGTATATAAAAGATATAATACTAAATTTTATTACAGTAAAAGCTCCTAATTCGCGCTTCCTTCAACGAGTTTTCAGTATTCACGGAATAAAAAATCGCGACCCAAATCCTATATTCGCGGCTAAAAATGTTTTTGTCCGAAGTACATCAACATCATCATTTCAGCAGTAAAACGTCCACTGCTGGAAGTAGACCTTTGACCTCCATGCGTACGTGACGGAGGTGACCTTCATCCAGCGTCATCCAGTAATAAGTAAATATCCACTAAATACATCCATAGTTATCCAAGTCAATTTCTTTTATTTATTTATTCAACCCAGAAGTTTACAGTCAAATGAAAATAAAAAAACAATGGTCGTTGTAAATGGCATCAAATGGAGTAATAAAAAAAAGTAAAATAGCACACGGCATATTTGTGGAATATATATATGGTAATATATGATAGGGTTCTGTGTAGGAACCCCATGAATAAAGAGCTTTAACTGTATAATAATTATATTGTTTTCTATAATAATGTAAGTTCAGCTTGTCTATTAATAAACGTTTTATAAATTAAATGTGTTTCCTTTACAAGTCATAATTTCTAGTTCAACACGGCCACAATTCACAGTAAAACTTCTCAATGAATCACCTTGTATATCTTGAGATCAGAGAACTTGACATCAAAGGAATGGGGATAGTACGGGGTTCGCTTTCCATAGAAGTATTCACGGATTCGATTGTCCCTTAATTCCGCGCGCTGGCTTGACGATCTTTCCACTACCTGTTAAAAATCAAAACTAAATTTTAATATGTTAACATAATCATATACATTTTTTTTAGTATAGCGTACAACGGAGCAGGTGGGTCTCCTATATAGTAAGAGATCTCCTACCATATAAGACATTCACCTGCTACGTTCTTTGATATAGAATAAAAAAATTAAACATAAATCTCTATGTAATTAAGTGCAAAATACTTACTCCTCCGCTCTTTGGTAGGTACACCACTTTAACAAACTTAGGCATGTCTCTCTTTAGTTCATTAAACAGTCTTTCATTATCTAATACTAGTATTACGTCCACCTGTAAAAAATACACAATATACTGGTACCAAAAAATGTTAGTTATTCTAAAATATTTAATATATTAACTATTATAGAAAAAAAACGTGCAACTATCTTCTGGACTTTATATGATAGATGTAAATTTCACCTCAAATGATTGTGCAGCATGTGTGAGCACCTTATAGCCAGCTCCTTTCACCCAGCCGCAAGTATTTATTATGACCCCTGATGTTGAGGCTGTTTAAACAAAAATAAAATTGTTATTACAAAATAAATTTGTAAGTGATTTAATAAGTCTAGCATAAAGCAAGAGGTATCAGCTTGGTCCCGGTCTGGACAATTATAAACTTAATTTATTCAGTCTCCGGAAGGGCTTGACAGTGGCCGGGTGAATGTGAGAGCCATACTGAAGCATATGCTGACGCACTAATTGGGCCGGCTAGTCCGAAGTGATACCACGGACTCACAGAATACTCATTGTGAAATGGTAGTTATACTTGTAACGGTGCTTCTACTGTGTTTTGCTGAGAGAGTGAGGATATCGGAGGCTCTTAAAATTACTGCTTGAGTGGTGTAAATAGCAGGCAACAAATCAATGCCCGCACCACGGCGCGGTTGTTCATGTGAGGCGGTATTTTCTTACCATAAAAATGAGCCACCTGCTTCGTTGTCTTCTATACAAAAAAAAATTCTATAAAAAAAATATTCCTGACTAAAACATTCTCTTTAAGAAAAGCTTGGAAAAATGCCCAATACTAAGAATAAAAATGATATATATCTGTTTATTTAACAGTTCATAAATAAATATATAACCTTTCTTATTGTGTTCACATCTTTCTGCTATAACTTCAGCAAGCCTAGATACTATAGTATTATAGAGCTCTAGATTTTCATCGGGACTTTTGTGTCCAAAGTGATATACTAATGGAGCCTGTTGACTAAAACCTTCTTCAATAGAAGCAGGTCTTTCTACAAGTAGTGCACCTGAAATATGAATATATTTTTTAAATTTGATTTATTATTTATAATATTAAATTGTGAAAAATTATATAAAATTGTGTTATTACAATAATGAATGTTAATGTATTTAAAATATCATCTTGATATAATTTCTGAACAGTGGTATTATTTTGTTCTAATTTCTAAATTTCTTACCAATAGTTCCTGGCACACTGATTTGTCCCTGACCTACATCAAGATCAACAAATATAGGACGCCTTCCCATTCTAACAGCATAATTTAAAAGAAGTTTTGTCAATGTGGACTTGCCGACATCTCCAGGCCCAACTACCATTGTTACTGGTCCTCTTGTATTTTCTTGTTCAGCTGCTACACGCTGCTGTTCTAGTGCTGCATGGACATTTAAATACACTACCTAAAGAATAAAAGTAGTAAAATTAAATTATTTTAAAGTCAAAGAACATCTATATTAAGTATTTAAAAAATTGTAGTTATAAACTTAAATGAAAAAACAAACACTATAATTTACTTGAATTAAATAAGTCTATGAATCGTTAAAGATCATATTTGACAATAATATCAAACTAAACCAAGGTTAGATAGTGTCAACATACCATTGGTGTCTCCTTAGCGACATAACTCACTTCTGTACGACCCCGTAACTCCACAGTGCACCCATGCCACGTATATACAGCCACTTTAGCTCCCGTATGAAACTCATATGGCTTATTTTTAACTAACTCTGTACCAAACAACTCAGCGTAACCGCTCTTAACCTTCAAACAAAATAGGTAAATATAAATAACTTAACTTAACTCTGAAACATACTATATAACTTATTTATATAATATTATAGTGAAACAAACCTCTAATACTACTTTTTCATTTTTTGTTTCGACTTCAAAACGAAGTTCAGAATCTGGTTCCAATTTTAACTCTTGCAACTGAACTTCCGTCATACCGTAACTGACGAAAAATTTGAAAAAGATATTTAAAGAAATTAAAATATTTTTTTGAACTAATAAATCTTTAATAATGAGTGTACAACTAGATAAACAGTGAAATCTTTGATGAAGCTAGGCACAACAATCACATCAAAATGTTTTATTACTTAAATGACGTACTGATGTACGATGACATTAGATAAAAACCAAACGACAATTGTTATATGTTCCAGATTTGTTATCGTTTAAATTTTTTATTAATTATTAATTAAAAAAACTACAAATGTTAAATATTACTATCAGTATTCTATATCATAGTATAGAAAAAAATTCATTAGACATATCTAATCTATTCTTCTTTTCTATTTCTTTTATTTTTTTTAATGTTTGACTTCTTATTCAGTACTAATGTGGTCTGTGGCGGCAACTTCAAGCACGCCTTGTACCCGCCTTCGTCAACGCAGGCCTACCGCACTCGCATTTTTTTTTTTTTTTTTTTAATCTACATTCCACTATGTTAGATTTTTATTTCTAACGTTTTAACAATGCTTATTATATTTCCTGCTATGGTTAGGTTAGGTTAGGTTAGGTTTTTTTTTTTTTTTTTAAATTTATTTTCACATTTCTATATGTAAGATTTGGAAT
>DWCF01007148.1:0-11129 GCA_018230265.1 Delias oraia | reverse complement strand
GTTAAACTTTTTAGAACAAAATCTGTTAGGTTACAAATAATTGCTGATACTCAGCCAAGAAATTATTGTGTCAATTGGGGAGGAAGGCAGCAACTGTTCAACCCTCATTCATATATTGCCATTGTTTTTATTAGGTTTTTCCAGCCAAATACAATCAAATATTATTTATTTATGATGGATTTAACAATCACTTGATAATTGTCGTGATTAATTTGCCGCAAGTTTTGACGTCAAAATAAAATTAATTACTTATAATTAAGTTTACGCCGTTTTCAAAGCGCTAATGCAGGATAACGCAATTATTATTATGATATTAGATATTTTTATATTACGTGGACTTGTGAATTTGAGCTTACATTGTCATATTTCAATATTATGTACAGAATGTACTAAACAAAAAAGTATCATCTAATTAAGAGGGATGCACCCGTGGGAGAGCCATACTGAAGCATATATGGATGCACTAAATGAGCCCGCTGGTCAGAAGTGATACCACGGGCTCACAGAATACTAAACGTGAAACGGTACTTCTACTGTGTTTATCTAAGTGAGTGCGGATCTCGGTGGCTCTTAAAAATGACGCTCAAGTGGCGTAAAAAGCCAGCATCACAACCAATGCGCGGTCTGTAGCGCGGTTGGTGATTGGCGGCGGTGATCTCTTATCATTTAGGAGACCCACCTCCGTTCTCCGCTATAATTTAAAAAAAACTATAAGTGTCTTGTGTTCGTAACGTCCTACGTTCTATTCCCGTTCGAAATATAATTTATAAATTATATTTAGTTTTAGGCCTTGATAGTAGATGAACGAGTTTCATAACACTGTCTCATCCGTGGGAGCACCAAGCTGATGCAGCCAGCTAGTCCTTATACCACAGTTTCCTAGATAACCAGTGTCAAATAGTCTATACTTTGTTTAACTGTAACGATACCGAACGCTCACTGATTAAGTGGTGTAAATGTCGCAGTCATTCTGATAGAATGTCTAGCGCGTTCATTGAGTGACGACATTTAGTTGAATGACTAAAGAACAAGACGTCAGGTTGTTTAATGTAAAGAAATGAAAAAAGAAAAGAGAAATGACAGTTTTGACTGAATGAGATATTAAGCTGACATATATTTAGGTTAGGTTAGGTTACGTAAGCAATAGTTAAATCCATGCTGTCACACTATTTTATTACGAAAAGGTCACTTTAAAGTAAAATTAATAAAAAAATATCAAAACAGTGCTATCTGTGCGAGCTGTTATATTACTTGTTATATCTTTGTCTTGGTGACTACTAACGCCGCAGTGGGAAGAAATTAACTAAATTACATTCACTTGGCTGAGTTTAATCCCGCTCTGTTCAAAGGGCTATGTTACAAATGCTAAACTAGTTGGATGTTGAGTGACGCTTGTTCAGTCAAAGTTTGACCTAGTCATTCATCATCATCAGCCTATTCAAGTCCACTGCTGGACATAAGCCTCCCCCAAAGACGCACACCTGTTGTGATTTTGAGCGATCTGGATCCAGCGGTTGCCCGCGACCTTCGTGAGATCGTATTTTTTATTATTATTATTTTATATTATTATTCTAGTCATTCAATGAATCGAGCTAATCATTCATAGTCACTGCGACATAAGTACAATCAAAGTGCCAATTACGGAGCAGTTATAGATGGGCGGTGGTATCCCTATTCACTAAGGACCCGCCGCACTATGGAAATTGGTATTTTTCAATTGTATCTTATAGTTTATACTAAAATAAATTACTTAAAAGATTATTAAAAAAACCAATGGTTTTTATTTCACAAAGTTTCAAACATGTTTTAAATAAATATTCGACTTTCGAGCAGGTTCAGTATTCATCTGTGGAAGTTAATTTGATTAATAAATATTTTACGAAGTATTATATTTTATAAAAGGTTTTGTTATTGTTACCAGATTTTTATAAAATACTATGTTTCTAATTTATATTAATATTTAAGTTGAAATAAAAGAAAAACAAGATTACAGTTAAAATATTTTTAGGTTTCATTGAAATTTAAACATTTGTCCATGTTTTTGCATGCCCTGATTTCAATGTTAAATAGTAGCATAACTATTCAATATGAAAATTTATAAATTAGTACTCTCTTCGACAGTACATATACTAAAATTGGAACGATACAGAGAAGATAAGCATGGCCACATATTATAAAGGTCGCCGGAAGACGCTGGATGCAGGTCGCCACTGATAGGTATGCATGGAGGTACAAGGGAGGGCTATGTCCAGCAGTGAACGTCTGACGGCTGAAATGATGATGATTATTGCTGCGTATTCTTGCGATCTTCGAAAATAATGGATTAACTGGATGCGGTGTTTTGTATGGCCTATTTTGTACATACAATGTAAATACTAAGTTTGAATTTGCAAGCAAATTTCGTTAGACCCACGCCATTTAAGCCTTTAAATCGTCTTACAAATCCCAAGGGACAAATCTTGTTAGACCGACGAATATGCTTGAAGAGTTTACCTCAATTTGCCTCTGTCAGATAATATCAAGAAATGGCGTTTCATTATCTGTTTATTTGTGTCTATGTATACATATATAATACAGTTGATTTTTTTTATTAATTCTCCCTGTTACGATAAGCACATTGTAATTATTCTCTGTATATAACAATTGTTTTCAGAGCAATAGTATTAAATGTCTATAGTGGCTACAAAGGATATTAAAATATACTAAACTTAAAAGTTTACAAGATTTAAATATTAAAATATATATTAGATGTTATAATATACTAAACTTAAAAGTTTAGAAGACTTTATGTCATTGCTCTGGAAAGCAAAAAAAGCACCGTAAAGGGCTTTTTTCATTAAAATGTCACTACCTGGTTCCTGCGCGTATTATATTTTAAAATAGATTAACTTTTTACTATAATTCAAGATAACTGTAATAAATAAGAATACATACTTTTAATGGAATTAATACACAGTGTTTTATTTTAATATACCCACTACTGAGTTTAAAAATAGGCTTCTCTTTGTATAACGATCGCTCTCTATAACGATCTAAACGTCTATTCTCTAAGATTTGTTATAAGAATATTTTACTGTATAATGTATGTATGATATAAAAAATTATGTATGTATGTAACTATGTATGGTCCATCAACTACATACAAAATAAAGAATCTGGCTTCACATTTAGGAAGGGATTTATTTTGAAAGATTCAAGAACTGAAAATTTTTCATTCCATTTATAAATTGATATTGTCCTTTTAATAATTTTTTATCGTATCTTAAATAATAATTAACAATAACATTACTGTTATTTAATAAAATATTATGTTTCGTTAATTTTTAACATTGTTAACAGAACGTATTTTCATATAAAAACCTTATTATTTCGTACCTTATTATACCATACCTTATTCCAGACTCTTATTCCCCAACTGGAATGATGTAATGTTACTTTACGGAATATCTTAAATATTTAGCACGTATTTTTACTTTTAGAAAATGCTTTTCACTTATTTAATTATTTCTGATATTTAATTGTAATGAATTATGAATTTAATTTATACGCTTTTAATTAGTGTTGCCCAAATGAAACCAAGACCAAGACCGGCTTATTTTAGCAAGACTAAGACTGACCGTGTAAGACTTGAGCAAGAACAAGACTAAGCCTGCAACACTCTTACGTCCTGCAGCTATTTTTTAGCAGTGATTTTTGGGATTTCTCATAAAATCTTTAGACATATTTTATAAATATGGTTGGTCTTTTATGTCTATGATAATTCGACCTCAAAATGTTCCAACTCTGAAAGGTTTTTCTAAGATCTGAAGTAAACTATAATAAATATTAATAGTCTAATAGGTAATTTCAAGACTTGCAAGACTCTTGCTGCAAGACCAAGATCAAGACCAATACTAGGTGTATTGGCGCAAGACCAAGACTAAGCAAAATCTTGCATTTGGGCAACACTACATTTAATAACCACATCTCTTACCATATGTACCTTGATGCGTACTCACCTCAACTCAAGGTCTCAACTAAGAACTAAATTCTTAAATCAACGTGCAATGTTCTTTAGTCCAAATTTCTTCCCCAAAAGAAATTATAACTTATATCGTTACATAATTTAGACTTGACTTTAAATATAATCTTTAAATATAAAGAATGACTTTTGTGAAGGATTTTTTAAATTGGGATTAACAGCCGAAGACTAATCTGGGACAAGTGGCTCACCGCCCATGGACACTCCTAGCCCTGGTAGAGCTGCAGGTGCGTAGGTCAGGTTTTTTTCTTGAAGGTCTCCGAGTAGAATTGATTTGGAAATACTACTGTAGATGGCTGATTCTATAGAGCGGTGGAACTTGGAACAAATATAAGATTTTGGCCTAAGTGAAATTCCACAAAGACGAAAGACTTTGAAACATTTTCATTCCGTCGGGAATAGAACATGGGAACATTTTTTGTCAAAGCTATAAACAGCACCGTTTAACATTTAGATCGTAGACTTATAATATTAATTAAATAGGCCTAGGTTAGCCGTTGGGGCAATTGCAGCAAGGGTAAATAGATTAGAAGCCATAGTTAAAGATGGTTCGCCTTTGTTTATTTTAATATATTATTTAAACAATTGAACGAGTTTAAATTTTCTTTTAAATATTCATTTTACATATATATTAGCGTATGTACACTTCCTTTCTATAATTAATAACAAAGAGAGAGCCATGATGACGCACCATTTGAATCGTCCGAAATGATACCACGGGCTCACAGAATACTCAGCTTGAAACGATACTTGTACTGTGTTTCGCAGAGTGAGTGAGGATATCGGAAGCCCTTAAAAGTGGCGCTTAAACGGCTTCTAAAGCCGGCAACACAACCAATTCACTGACTGTGGAGCGGTTGTTCATGGGCAGAGGTGTTCTCTTACCATATAGGAGACCCACCAGTTCCGTTGCCCGCCATAGAAATAAAAAAAAAATAATTCACATATCTCTCGTTTTATGACAGCGTTTATAAGAAATATATTTCGACCGTTTTTACTTTTATTATAAAGAAACGCACAGATGGCTCAGTTAGGTCTTCGACGTAAGTACTCTGCAAATCCAAGAACCACGATAAAGCCTTCGATTTATATAGCCTATGTTACTGACAAACGAAGGAACGAATTTTCTAGATCGGTTCAGGAGAACCAAAAATTACCCTCTACAACGGCACAAACACAAAAATTTACATCTTTATAATATTAGTATGGATTACAGCACAAACACAATCGTAAAAAATAATATAATAAACTAAAATTGGATTTGGATATTGTGACTCAGGAGAAGAAATGGCGCATTCATTTACCAAAGTTCAAGGGTCCTTTTTAGATTTCGATGACAGAAGAGCCCAATTCACGATTGGATTACGATAAGCCACCCCAAACTCCGTATTGTGTTATCTTTCCGATTGCTAAAGATTTGTCCCTTGAAATGAAATCTTGCAAAATCTCGTTTTTCGTCATACACAACTCCTTATAGCATATTTTACTCATTTATATTTTATACCTTACTCTGTGCCTTTATTTATGCCATATTCAGTTACGTAACGAACAAAATATTACAAGTAAGACTGCAAAACTTGAAGTCTTACTGACTTCAAGTTGAAACTGGGCCGGCTAGTCCGAAGTGATACTAGGCGCTCACAATAAAGGTCCTTAAAAGTGTCACTTACGCGATGTAAAAGTTTAAAACAGCAGGCAACACAACCAATGCGTGGACCGCGGCGCGATTGGTGATGTGCAGCGGTGTTCTCTTAGCATATAGGACACCCACCTGCTCCGTTCTCCGCTATATTATTTTCAAAAATTATAATCGTATTAAGACTGAAAACAGGTTGAATTAAAATTATGCGGTGTAAAAAGCGCGGACTGTGACGCTGTAGTCCATGGCGAATGGTGTTAGGATAGGAGACTCACCTGTTCCGTTGTCTACTATACCATATAGAAAAGTTTATTAATTTAATTTGCTCATAGAACCCGAAAATAAAAGGATATTACATGTTGTGTTAATGTAGCCCTTACACAAATTAACCGAATATCCAACCATTTATTGTTGACAATTTACGATGAAAAGATGCATCGTAGATAAAATTAATAAAAATCTGTTCGATCAATATAAGTACACCGACCCGACAGGCGTAGTCTTAAATAATATTAAATTCGAATTAATATAATACATTTGAAAAAAGTCTAAAAGTGAAACATTACTGGTTTTTACTGCCGTTTCATCTTAAATTTTATTATGCCAAAATAAGATTTTATTTTTATTTATTACATTGGAAGATTTTAATTTAAGCTTAAATGTTATTTCCATTTTAATATACCAACATCAATTAATGTAACTGCCCCATAAATTCATATTAAACCTTATAACTTATTTCTTGGCTAAAGTACCTCTTTATTGTCTATGAATATGAGAAATGGTCGTAGGTTAATGTTTATAACCGCTTTTTGCAGACGTACGGCGTCTATGTGTCGTGAAGTTACGTCACAACTGCTTAATGGTGCCGGCGTATCGATCGGGCTTACGTCATTGTCCTACACGAGAGATCCGTACTATCAATTCATTCGTACAAGAAATTCTTGTAACTCTAATTAAGATCTATATATTTTATTTCTCTGTATATTATATAATAATGGAATAAAAATTGTCGCGCAGGCAATTCTATTATATTTTTTTTATTCTATAGCGGACAACGGAGAAGTTGAGTCTCCTATATGGTAAGAGAACACCGCCGCCCATCACCAACCACGCGACAGATTGTGCATTGATGTAGCTGGCGTATTACGCTCCGATATACTTACTCACTCTGCGAAACAAATAGGTATCGTTTCACGCTTAGTATTCTGGGAGCCCGTAGTATTACTTCGGAACAGCCGGCCCAAATAGTGCGTTAGCATATGCTTCAGCATGGGTCTCCCACGGGTGAAAAATAAAGATTTTATTAATGTAGTTTTTATTGATTTTTTAAGCATACGTTTTAGATTTCATACATTTTTAATTCTCATTTGATATTTTGACAAGACTTTCATCCTACTAATATCATAAACGCGAAGTTTGTAAATATGGATGGATGTTTCTTATCCTTTCACGCAAAAACTACTGAACGAATTTAAATGAAACTTTTAGATAGTTCATACATCAGAATAACAGATAGGTTATGATTTATAATGATGTTGTGTAAAATGGCTAAAATGTAATAAAAAATATAACGTAAGTCGGACGCCGTAGGTGGCGTTCCGAGGGCGAGGTCTGCCGAGTCCACTAGTTAACTAAAACCTACTGCTAAAATTATTTAAAAGTCAAAAATATGAAAATACTAATCTACATGCAGTAACGCGTTTAAATCCGATAGAATCAACTCGTTGTAATAAACTTTTCGCGGTTATGTCAAGTGAAGCGTTAACAAGTTGACCCCGCTTTGAGCGCGTCCCCTTTGCCCCTCACGAATGAGGTCGTGTTCCATATCTAACACAATTTATATGTTGTCATAATCTGTACCCAATAAAGAAATTATCTGTAGGTAATATTAAATTATTTAAATATAAGTATAAGTATTGAAATATAACGGTATATTTCCTTGCGGCTTTTTTAATATTGTTTACAATTGCTGCACGTGTTACCAGTATAAAATAACTTTTATGTGTACCTAGGTTGGTACGCATTTTTAGACTTTACATTAATTCAAATATAAAAATCATTATAAATCAAATTATATTCTATGAAATACAACTGAAAAGTGTAAAATAATTTGCTATAGTAGACGTAGAGCTATAAAATGGCAGCCCTGGCTATTCGCCTGTCAAGATTTTTACCGTTCAAGCGCACTTAAACTCTAGCCTACTAAATGAAAAATTCTAAATTTAAATATATAGCGCAATTTACACCAACCGGAACTTATTATTTTACATTCCACAGCTTATAAACACTTCGTAATCTGTGGAGTATGAATTATTAATTTATTTTTCACTTTAACTTCTGTTTCGTAATTATTGGCCAAGTGTAAAAAAAGCCATGAATTAGTCCGCCTAAGGAAACAATTTGATCGTAAAAAAGATATACTTTTTGTTATTAAAAACGCTTGTTCTTAATACGTTCCAAATATCCTGTATTTTGATTTGAAAATCTATCAACGACACAATTTGAATATTTCATGAGTTCTTATTAGCAACAGCTTGTAATAGCATACAGATAGCAATGATAGCCGGTGACCTTTTACAGATAATTACAATATTTATGTTTATTTAGTATCAAAAACATTTATAAAGTATCAAAAACATTTTTAATTTTATGATTTAGTATGAGTAACAATGTTTGTTATTTAAATATCATGTTATGTTTAAATATCTTGTGTTCCAACCCCTTAAAATGTTTTTTAGACTGTTCAGTGAAAGAAGAGAAATAGACACCAAAAATAGTTTACCGAGTCACATTTTTATTAAAATGTAAATTTTATAGTAAACAAAGGATTTGTTAAAGTCTCAATATGTAGTCCAATAAAAAATTATTTAAGAAAAAAAATAAAAATTATTAAATATTACAAATTATTTAAGATTAACATTATATCGTGGAATGCATTTTACCCTTATTTAAACAAAATCCTTATCAAATGCTTTACCCTACAAGTCTAGTACCTATGATTTTATAAAAAGCGCATATAATTTATTTTAACCTTAATAAATATTACGTTTTTAGTTTCAATACTTTATAAATTTTTAAAGCAGAAATAAAGATAGTAGAAAAAAGGTTACATTTTTTATGTACGCCTGCTGTCATGCTTTGGTTGTGTCACCGTCTTTTTACGGCTCATGTATAATTTAACGAGCCTCAAGCATCCTCACCCAGCGAAACAGTACAAGAACTATTTCACGCTGGTATTCTATGAGCCCGTAGCATTACTCTGAACGTGGTATCCCAATTTCCAGCTCATGGCTCTCTCACGGGTAATAATAAAAGCTATTTAAAATGAAATAAAATAGGAATTAAATGCTATATATTGGTTGGTTAAAATTGAACTTTAAATAAGGGTTTAAGGGTTAAAGTAATAGGATCATTTTTTTAAAATTCTATTACTGTTTTACTACTTTATGTCTGTATGTTTTGTGTTTAATTAAATTTATATTGTGTTATAATTTATTTTAATTTAAAACTTATATTAGCATTTTTTTAGATAAATTTATTACTGAAACTACCAATTCTTCCTTTTGCAAACTGAAATTGAATGATTATATTTGAATTACCGAATTACCATTTACTTATACCATTACCGACAGATTAAGTTTTGTATTCTGTATCTGTTTTTTGAGGGATACAATTTGTTAAAGACACATAATGATATAGCTTTTTTAATAAAATCCACACTCACCGAAGGCTGCATAGCTGGCTACCGGCCAGCTGTTCTCAACACCGCTATTTATATATTTGGGATATTGATTTTTCCCCGGAACTGTTACGTAAGCACACACCAAAGTTCTGTACTCCAGAAACTGTTGTTCATCTAAACATGATTCAAATAAACTGAATTTAGTCGTCTATGTGTAAATGGATGGCAAGAATTGACTATGGGGTTTAGCACAACTGGCTTGGCCAAATGGGCAGAGACGCAGAAGGTTTCGCGTGTGAAGGCAGTGGCGCCACTGAGCCTACTGTGAAAACTGCGGCTGCGCGAAGAGTCCACGAAAAGAACTACTTCAAGTATCAATTTCAACTTTATTACCATACAATAAAATATAATTTTCTTTTAATAGTAAAACACAGTACTGATACGATTATAAGTTATCTAGTCCTTATTGCAAGGTTTTAGGGGTGGATTTACAATGATGTTAATTTATTTTATGAATTTTGTTTCCGTTTTCATGTAGCCAGACATTGTGGCGTCAACGTCATATCATCGGTTGTAATTTTACTCTATTGTCGATTCAATTTTTATGACTAACATTAAATTTATATGAAACATGATATAAATTATGGGCATATAAAATTTTGATTGCCATTACGTTATTCGGGAGGTAAGAATTTGATTCATAATAAAACAAACAAAGGATGTATCGGTTTTCATTTTGTAAAGTACTTACTGACATATTTATCTTGATTTAAGCACGTAGATTCAGAAACAAAATATTAGGAGGTACTTACGTATTCACCCCACCGCGGCAAAAATTTTATGGTTAGGTTAAGACTTAAGACAACCTAAATCTAATAACATAAAATGAACTATTTTTATAAAATCAAACAATTTAGAAGCCAAAAAACCTTTTCAGTATTTTCGCCGCGGTAGCATTAATACGCCATTAGGATATTTTAATGATTTAATAATATATTTAAAATATTTTTTTATTGTTACTGTGTGGTCTGTTTTCTCTTCCAAAAATATTAATTTTGAGATACAAAATTGAAGTATCTCGATATTACAATAGATTATGAAATATATTTTTTTTATTGTATAACGGGTAACTCCTATATGGTGAAATATCACCGCCGCCCATGGACAACCTTGCCACAATCACGCCTTTGTTGTGTTGCTAGATGTTAACGCTGTTTGAGCGGTATGAATTTCCAGTCCTTTGATGTCGTCACTCACTTAGCGAAACATATGTGTCTGCTCATGGTGTATTTTCGAACAAGCCGTCCCAATTTGGTGCGCCAGCATATCCGCGTGGCTCTCCCACGAGTAAGACAGTGTCAATACCAAAGAAAGAACATCTCGTGAAGTGTTACCCAAATGCAAGAGTTGACCTTGGTCTTGACCTTGCAAGTCTTGAAGGTTGAATTAACATAGCCATAGTAAAGACCAACTAGATTTATAAAATATGTCTAAAGATGTAATGAGAACTTCCAAAAATCACTGCCAAAAAAATAGCTGCAAGACGCAGGAGTTTTGCAGGCTTAGCTTTGTTCTTGCTCAAGTCTTACTTGGTCTTGGTCTTGGTCTTACTAAAATTAGGCGGTCTTGGTTTTTCATTTGTACAACACTAATCTTATACAACTAAATTATAAATGTTATTTAAACCGGAGATCGAACGATTTCCTATTACACTTCATCATCATCAGCCCATCTAAATCCACTGCTGGACATAGGCCTCCCCCAAAGACGCCCACCCGCTGCGATCT
>DWCF01007147.1:0-11132 GCA_018230265.1 Delias oraia | reverse complement strand
TTCTATTACCATGGGAATAGTGCTCTGGATCATGAGATTGGGGATCTGCGGATACACTTCTCCTATGCTGGACGGGAGGATGATATTGTAAGTACATGTATACATGATATTGTATTACAAAATTTAAAAAAAAATCAAAATTCTTTATTTTTTATTTACATGCTCTATTATAATTAGGTATGGTATCTCTTCAGTTAAGTATATAACTTTATAAGGCAATGCATTTAATGCTTATGTAAGCGGGAAAGGCTGGTATGTATATATATTATTTTTTATAATTCTATAGAAGACAGCGGAGCAGGTGGGCATCCTATATGATAAGAGAACAACGCCGCCCATGGACAACCGGGGTTAGGTCTATAGTCCGCGTTTTGGTTGTATTGTCGCCTTTAAGGGATTGCGATATACTCGCACACTCAGAAAAATACAGTAAAAGCACCGCTTCACGCTGTTCTGGTATCAATTCGGACGAGTCGGCCCAATTAAGTTTCACTTCCAAAATTTTTGATTATACCTATTGGTTTTTCCAGTACACGGCTGTGGGTGTCGTGGAAAGTGGGACTCTTCAGTCTTACAGTCCCGCGAACTTCCCGAACGCTGACCCAATATCCCTACTGCGCAAGGGCTCGTACACACTGAAGCAGCTCTATGATCTGGAGAAACGGGATGCTAACACGCACACGTGGAAATATCGGTTGTTGGGATTCGTACAAGTATTAGCTTCGACTATGACCTTACATCCCGAATGGCTCACCTTATGTACGTATTTATATAATGTTATCTTTATTGGAGGCCGTTGAAATTATACCGTTAAAGCGGCGTAAAAAAAAACCGTGGAAAGCCATGCTGAAGGACTAATTGAGCCGGCTCGTTCGCAGTGATACGACGGGCTCACAGAACACTCAACGTGAAATGGTAGTTGTACTTGAAACGGTGCTTCTACTGTTTCGCTGAGTTAGTGAGGATTTCAGAGGCCCTTAAAAATGCCGCTCAAGTTGTGTAAAAGGCGGCAATGTGCGGACTTTGGCGCAGTTATCAGTTATACGTTGTCCGCCATACTATATTTAAAAAAAATACAAACTTTCGCGTTTAATATTAATCGTACTTATTATAATTCCAGTCCTCCAATGTCAGTGGATCTCCGGTAGTTTACGCCGTTGCACCAGATTTTGGATTAACTTGGTGCTGTCATTCTCTTACACGCTCTTGATTATCTCTATACCGTGGTGAGTAATTTTTTTGTTTAAAATAGTTTTTTTTAGAAAGTGGACAGCGAAACAGGTGGGATCTTCTATATGGTAAGATAACATCGCCGCCCATAGAAAACCGCCCACTGTCCGCGCATTGGTTGTGTTGCAAGCTTTTTACGCCGCGGCACTTTTAAGGGTCTCCGATATCGCGAGTCACTTTGCGAAACACAGTACAAGTACCGTACCTTTTCACGCTGAGTGTTGTGTGTATAATATTTCTTTTCTTCAATGGTTCTTATGATGACATGACATGAGTTTATCAGTTTCAAGGTAATATACCTACACTATCTATGTTTAAATAAATTAATGATTGTTCTATCTTTCTATCTATAAAAAAACATGCATACAATTATTTATCCTAATAGTCCTCATTCTGTATTTTATTAAAAAAAGCGAGACCATAGTTCAAACACAAAATTTTGACCTGCACATGAGACAAGGTTCAAAATTGATTGATTTTTTTATGTTTAAATAAAATCTATTACAGGTTACTCCACAAGGCGACGTTTGGTTTGCTGCTACTTGGTGGGGCGGTTCTACCCCTCTTGCACTATTCGACGCTCTTCGGACGAGAGAGTCGCTCCGAAGGACCCCGCTACACCAGATACGAGGACCGCTGACCGAGCCTCCACGCGGAGCTGCCGCAACTCGTCCGATTAACCGTCATGGCCTTGACGTATACTTTCATCGCATTTCAAGTCGAGTGAGGTGCGAATGAAGCCACTTCTAGTCCTGAAAAAAAGTTTTTTTATGACGAACAAGACGGAGGCTCACTTAGGATAAGCGGCCCATGGACACTCCCAGCCCTGGCGGAGCTAAGCTCTTTGTTTGATGGTCCCCAAGCTTTGAAAATACCTCTGCAGATAGCTGACAAGACAAACATCGAGGTAATATGCAGGTAGACAAACCGCTCCCCAGACAACGGTCTGAGGAGCCACGGGGAATGCACCGTGACAAACTGGATAGCAAATACTAAGGAAACCAATATCTCTATGTATTTAACTTTCTATTATCAAACAAGTGAACCCGACAAAAGTAGGTAGGTAATTATAAATCTTCAGCGAGTCATGGATCCGCCAAATGCAAAAACAGTGATACAGAAAAATATTACTTTTTTATATGGAAATGGTGGCAAACGATCAGGAGGCTCACCTAGGGTAAGCGGTACTCCGCCCACAGACATCCCTAGCCCTTGCCATGGTGGTGGTTGACTAATGGGTGCGTTGTCGGATATAAAATAGCCTTTATGTTAGAATGTCTATCTCCATAAATTTTAATGAAAACCCTTCAGAGAGTAATAACGAGCGATCACGACGGCATGCTGAACAAAATTTGAAAACTTCTTTAATTATTTTTCGAGTTTGGCGTTTCCAATGACCGCCGAGGGTTCATAATTGGATCCAGTAGAAATAAGTTGTTGGTTATTTATTAGATCCCCATGATATACTTTTCCGATCATTATCTCCACTATCCGAGCGAGCCTCCCACTTTTTATATATTAGTCACTGAACTGAAGTCCTTCGGATCCGCTAATGTATTATACAAAGTAGTGTCTTCTATTTTTCTATAGAGTATGCCAAAAAAATTTTTAAATGCAATTTATTATAATATGCTGTCATTTAAAGGATTTTGTTTATATATTTTATATATATTATATAGCTTAATACGGTTTGAATGATTCAATATCCAATCGGTTTGTTATGTGTCAATATTTTGTGATGTATGACAGTTGACAGTATGCCTAAATGACAGTTTGTTTTTTTTATTTATGGTACTGTGTTCGACCATTGACAATGTATAGGATGATAGAGTATCTCAAAAAGTAGTATATACACCAAGTAAAAGTATATACACCAGAGAGGTTTTGAAGAAAAAAAAATGGCAATAGGTATATATAATATATAAAAATGTTGCGTCAGGCATCACACATAATTACAATTTCACATATACTACTATTACGGGAACAATTACTATATATATTTTAAAGGAAATAAATGTTAGGCAGTATTTTATATCCATAATAAATAATATACAATCCTAAATGTGAGTATTATTTATCATAAACTAGTAGCTTACCCCGCTTGGCTCCTGAAATATCAGAAATAGTATGTTTAAGATTTACACAAAGAACCTTGCTAGGTAATTTTTACAGTTGTGCGTGTGTGTACTAAGGTGTTGGTATTGCTTCTGCTGTTTTTCTTCCTTTGATATACGGAAGTATTATTTGACGTTTTGAAAAGTTGACAGTAGATATGGTAATGTTAAAACTTAATCACAGTAGTGAAAATTCGTAAATTAAAGAAAACCTATACTTCTACAATATCGTCGATATTAAATTCGGTAATAAAAATGATTCATTTAAATTAAAATGTAGCTTAGCTAAGCTTTCTAATAAAAAAAACAGAGTATAGACAGTAAATATATTTTTTAGCTTTTATTGTATAGCGTGCACGGACAAGCGAGATAATCTGTGCTTTAGTTGTGTTGCCAAGTGAGCTCAAGTGTTGTTCATCTAAAAACCACCTTCGAAGAAGTCGCTGGGTATGTTGAGGTCTTTGAAGTCGTCGATGGGCCCGAAGCTTTCCGTCAATTTCTCTTTCAATTTGTTGAATGATGTTTGTAAGTTGTTCGCGATCTTTTTATATTTACCTCTTCCTGGGTACGAAACCACCTTGACGTTGTCGTAAATGCTCTATGGACAAAATTATTTATATATGTCATATATTTATATATATAAATCATTTATTTATATCAATACACGAAGCGAAATGTACTCATGTTAATAGAGAGACAGTTTGAAGAATATAATTAGTCGGTCTCATCCAAAATCCATGTGCTCACATAATCCCAGTGTGAAACAGTACTTGTACCGTGTTTCGCTGAAAGAGAGGACATCAGTGGCCCTTGAAAACTACCGGTATAACGACGAAAATAGCCGGCAACACAACCAATGATTTCTTACTATAGAGGAGACCAGTACTAGTTTTTTTTGGTGAGTGAGTTAAAGTACCACTGAAGTGGAGCCCTTGGACTACCGCGCTTTTGGTTGTGTTGCCGGATTTTAAAGCTGCTTAATCGGTATAACTTGTATTCCCATTCACTCAACTAAACACAATACAAGTGTTTCACACTGGTATTTCGTGAGCCCGCTGTATTCAGACGAGCCGGTCCAATTAGTGCGTCAGGATGGCTCTTCCACGGGTACATAATCAAAAATGTAAGAAAATTTGCTACGCTCACACAAGATATACAGTACCTTGACCCCTTGTATGTCATCGTCATGCAGTGTGAACGTTTTGATCGCGAAGTCATAGACGGGATACATCATGGCGTCTTGGATGTTTGTATGTCCGAGTCCTAAGGCGTGGCCAACTTCATGGGATACGGTCTGAAAAATATATATTATGTATTTAAAGTTTTTCTATTTGATTGTAGGTACTACTAAGCGCTTGTTCCTGAGACAACAGAAAAAAACTTGCACTATGTCAGCAGCGTATTCTGTCATGCTTTTGCCTAACAGTACGCCGCTGAGCAGGATCTTAGAAAAATTGATCGTAGTTCGTAACATAGAAGACAAAAGATCGCGAGAACGTTCACCAAAAAGATGGTCTGGTCAAGTTAGACGCGTCGTCCTTTAAATTCTACACCACCATCATCCTCCAACATGAGGGCCGACTCAGACACTGATTTACAAATAATCTTTATATAATTGAAGGTAAAAAACAAGCCTCAATTTTTACCTTATAAATAATTGTTACAAATTATCTTATTAGCATAAATATCTATTAAAAGTGAATTATGTTATGTAAAAAATCTTGTTTAAGAACAAGTTATTTAAGATGACGTGCTTTTGAATATGAATGAATGAATTTCCGTTCTGTCTGACGTCGCAATATCATTAATTCATATTTCGTTACACGGTTTGTATAAATGTCTTGTGTATGTAACATCAATTAATAATTTTGAAGTTTTGACGTCTCAATATTAAAATCACGCATTTGTAAATATAAATTTAAAGGCAACACAGACAGTGGCGCGGTTGTCCATGGGCGGCGGTGTTCTCTTACCATATAGAAAACCTACCTGCTCCGTTGTCCGCTAAATTATTTAAAAAAATATTCTATGTTTTGTCCCTTTAATTAATAAAATCATTCTATTTTTTCTCTCTTATTAATAAATTATCCTTCTGTTACCTGTACATACTTATTTTGTGTTCTCTCTATGTTTGTCTTTGGTTAAAATATTGTCTCATGTCTATAAATTGTATTTCCCTTTGCTCTTAAAAGCCACGCGAAAAATATTGGGTTCGATTTTATAATTTATTAATTCTTTGGGAGGACTACACTATTGCCGGGCGAGTGTCTTAACATTGTCGCACCTGTTGAAGAGACATGCTTATACACTTATTGGGTAGGATAGACCGAAGTGATACTAAAGACTCACAGAATACCAGCGTAAATACTTGAACTGTGTTTCGCCGAATGAGTGAGGATATCGTAAGCCCTTGAAACTAAAACTCTTAAGCGGTGTAAAAAGCCGGCAACAAAGCAAGCAAGGTATGTGGTGCGGTTGTCCATATGCGCCGGTGATCACTTACCATAGAGGGAACCCACCTATTCCCGCTATACCATAAAAATGTAATTTTATTATTTTATACTTCTCTGGATCTCTAGAGCGTTTCTTTATAATTTCGTACAGGTACCACAGGAATGCTGCCTAGGCAACATTTGCCAAAAAAATAACTATTATTTTAGTTAGATATGGAGGCCCAATGAATTTATTAATAATTTTAGAGTTATTAGCGATTTTCCAAGAAATCACGACAGGGGACTATTTTGAACGTGAGGGTACCTACTGTTGTACTTTAAAAAAGGTCATTTTACATTAATCAATTATTTAATATTTTTGTACCATATTTTCCCATCAATAAAAAATAAAATATTGATTTTATTGAAATTATTAAGATAATGGCGCCCAGTACGGATATATATATATTATTTTTAGTTTTTTCAAGAAAATAAAAGCTCAGTTCGAGTGTGTGGTATATGTATATATATATATATACATATCTAATGGGAATTTAATAGTGGTTAATTGAAAGACTAGTGTCCACTTACTTGAAATAGATTGGGCAGACCAGTGGTGAAGTCTTGGGACCAGCTGACGTCATCGTTCAAAGTGATCACTACAGTTTTGTCACGGCTATTCTGTAAGAACAATCTTTTTTATAAATAAGAAGAAAATCGTTTGATCTATCTACCAGTAATTTATATCTTATATACGTTATATTATGCAGTAACTATACTCCTCTGAAACGTTTTGATTGATTTTTAAGAAATCTGCATTAATATTATAAAGGGAAAGTTTTCTTGTGACATAAGAGGGCATAATCGGTGGATATAATGAACCGATCTTGAAAATTTTCTCACTAACAGAAAGCTTTGCTATTGGTGACTAACATAGTTTATATATATATATATATATATTTGAAGCGGCTATCTTCTGGTCTTTATCTTACACGGTCTTTGAGGCGAGTCGGAAACTCGACGTGAAGTAGTGCAAGGGTGTTTCCTGCGACGCACTAGTTTATATTAAGCCTAAATAAAGCAATATTAAGCCTAAAAACAAAAAGGCTTTTGCGGTAGGAGTACTTGCAAAGTCAGTCGTAGAAAAAACGATCGAAAGATGTTTCTTACGAACGCTGTGTTAACTATATTTTATTATTGATTTCTTAAAGAAAGCTCTAAAAGTAAATAATGCCTAAGTATAAAGAAATCGCGACATCATGTTATCTTTCAGCAATTATATGATAAAGCATCGTTTGCCGTAGTCGCCTAGTTTTTCAAAATCATTTGTAATTGAATCTTCATATCCCTAATTAATTTGGGTAATTTTTTTAAGTTGAAGCAACTCCTTGAGGCTTTTCACTAGTAGGTTAGACAACGACTTGCCTGTAAAAATATTTCTAAAACAATACGACCTAGAACTTTTTAAATAAAAGCCCAAGTATCCCTTAAAGCAGTGTGTCCTTTTGGTCCACCTCGGATCCGAGATCCTCGTGATTCGAGAGTATATCTAATCATATAAATACCTAATCTGATTTTTTTGCTGTTTATAATTTATTGATTGCTGATTTAAGAAATCCGTGAAAATTGTCCTTGAATTCCTAAGGATCTGCCTTAAAGGTAATGCAACTTTGGCTTTCTTGGGACTAGGTGGCGGCGGACAGCTAATCGCTGTTAAGCTTTCTGATAATTTATATTAGTAATTATAAAACTAATATGATTTGTATGGAAATGACATTAAAACTTACCGTGTTTCCGAAGATGTGTTTGTCCACTCTTGGTGAAATTGACTCAAACCTAAAAGAAACAGATTTAAACATATATTAATAAAGTAAATAAGAGTAATTTATTGAAATATAAATAGGAAAATTGAAACTAGAATGAACACATCTATATATTTTACACAGATTTTGCCTTGAAAGAAAAGACGTTATGGAAAGACGATCTCATGAAGGTCACGAGCAACCGCTGGATCCAGATCGCTCAACATCGTGATAGGTGGGAGTCTTTGGGGGAGGCCTATGTCCAGCAGTGGACTTGATAGCCTGATGATGATGCCTTGAAATGACTAAGCTCATAGCTAAATCGTCTTAAATGCCACCACGAAGCGAGAGCTCCGAATAAAAAAAATATTCGGTCTTAATACTGTGTTACCCGTGAGAGAGCCATGGTGATGTACTAATTGAGCCGACTCGGCTGATGTGATACCATGGGCTCACAGAATACTCAGCATGAAACGGTACTTGTACTGTGTTTCGCAGGGTGAATGCGTATATCGGAGGTCCTTGAAAATGACGCTAAAGTGGCGTAAAAAGCCGGCAACACAACCAATGCATGGCCTGTGGCGCGCTTGTTCATGGGCGGCGGTATTCTCTTACCATATTGGAGACCCATCTGCTCCGTGGTTCGCTATACTATAAAAAAACAATATTAATTGTACTTTGTTTCGCTTAGTGAGGATATCAGAGGCCCGTGAAATTTACCGTTAAAGCGGCTTAAAAAGGCAACACAAAAAGCGCGGATTGTAAGGCGGTCGACTATAGGCAGTGATCTCTTACTATTTAGGAGTCAAAGTTAAATATTTTTATTCAATGTAATGTTGGTATACATCAGCTATGGTAAATTACAAATTAATTACAGTCACTTCGAAAAAAGCCGACAACATAAAAAATGCGTGGAGTGTGGCGCTGTTATCCATGGGCGGCGGCGCAGTCTTACCACATAGGAGACCCAGCTGCTCCGTTGTCACCTATATAATAAAAATCATGTCAAACACAATACTTGACAATGTACAGAACGAAAGTTACCGTATGTCCATGTCTGTGCGTCCGCTCTTAGCCCTCGTGATGGTCATGCCGGCGTGCTCGGCCCAAACGGAGAAAGCGAGGAAAATCATCGAGTCCACCTCCTTATCACCAATTTTCTTTGAATACTTGGTGATCTTGTACGAGAGATGCTTTTTGGGCCAGTTGCCTGAATCGGTTACAAGTTTGGTTACGTAACCCAGGTCTTATATAGAGTTTGTTTTGATAGGTCCCAGAATACTCAGCATGAAGTGGTCATCATTTCAGCCGTATAAAGTCCACTGCTGGACATAGGCCTCCCCTTCAGACCTCCATGCATCCTCCGTGAAATGGTAGTTGTACTTAAAATGGTGCTTCTACTGTGTTTCGCTGAGTGAGTGAAGATATAGAAGGCCCTTAAAAATGCCGCTTAAGTTGTGTAAAAAGCCGGCAACACAATCAATGCGTGGATTGTGGCGCGATTTTCGATGGGCGGCGGTGTTCTCTTACCATATAAATGACCCACCTGATCTGTTGTCCGCTATACTATAAAAAAACGTCACACAGGTAATATGACGCACTAATTAGGCCATGGGCACAAAGAATACTCAAAGATCATCATAGAATCACGCTGAGTGGGGATATGGGCGGCCCTTAAGAAAAGCCAGCAACGTACTCAATGCGCGGGCTGTGGCACGGTTGGCGATGGGCGGCGGTGTTCTCTTATATAGGAGACCCACCTGTTCCTTTGCTCGCTATATAAAAATAAAAAAATTGCTCACCATTAGTAGTAAATCTCTTCTTGCGACCTCCAAACTCTATGTCCTTGGCTTGGCAGCGATCGCGATTCATCATGTTTTTGGTATCATCATCCAGCTTAGCTGAAAAGAATATTATGAACACTAAATTAAGTAAAGTATTTTTTATGATATAGCGGTCAATAGAGCAGGTGGGTCTTCTATAGGGTAAGAGACAGCCGCTCATCACCAACCGCGCCAAAGTCCGTATATTGTTGGTATCGTCGGCTTTTTACGCCTCTTAAACGCAATTTTTAAGAGCCTCAGACATCCTCACTCACTCTGCGAAACACAGTACAAGTACCGCTTCACGTATTCTGTGAGCTTGTGGTGTCACTTCGGACGAGCCGCCCCAATTAGTGCTTCAAACATATGCTTCAGCAAGGCTCTCCCGCGGGTGAAAATGGTCCAAGGGCGGGACCCTTTACCATCAAAAGACTCCTATTTTCAGCTATATCAAATAGTTTTAACGAATTTATTATAACCTAAAATAAAAGTAATAGGTACTATCGTATTCTGTAATCTGTTTAGAAATATTCAGTTGTTGTAAATAAGGAAAATGGCGGAAAAAAACAATTGATGATTCAATGAGGACTCCCACATACTCAGGCACTAATTTGTCATCTCATGTAAGATATTCCATCGTCTCTAATAATTTCTTACGCCACCATATATCTTTTTAGTTTCCTTACTGATTCATACCCTTTATATCTGTGCGACAAAAATTGGGTAGATGAAACTTTGTCTTCTTATTGTATGGCACAAAATGCCTTAAAAACGTAAGCAATTATATTTGTACTGTGTTTCGCTGAGTGTGTGAGGAAATTGGAATGAGACGAAAGAAAGAGAGAAGAAATCTTGAAATTATACTACTAAAAGGTGTAAAAAGTTGGCGACACAATAAATTTGGCAACAAACACCGCGACACGAGAATTTTATATACTTTAGGTATATACAAAACCGAGAAAATACATATTTAAAGTAGAACATTGGAGAAACCCTTATGACCGTACCTGATTCGTGTATGTGGGCGTATCTTTGGAAACGCCTAACTGCCTCACTGAGGTCATTGTCATTGACGGAAGTGGTCCCTCTGTTGATTCTGACTTTGTGAGGGCTCAGGTAGCCGAACTTCATGAGGTACCTCTGAAAAAAAAAATGCAAAATATATTGTGAATCATTAAATAAACAAGCTTTGTCCTTGCTACCTCTTGCTACCATAAACGAGAATTTTGCACTGTAAACTGTTCATCATTTTACGCGTGGAAGAGTCATACTGAAGCATTTGCTAATGCACTAATAGGGGCGATTCGAATGATACCACGGGCTCATACTCAACGTGAAATGATAGTGGAATTTGAAACGGTACTTCTACTGTTTCGCTGAGTGAAAGAGGATATTAGAGGCCCTTAAAAATTCTGCTTAAGCTTAACCAATGCGCGGACTATGGCGCGGTGTTCAACAGGCGGCGGCGTTCTCTTACCATATAGGAGACCCACCTGACCCGTTGCCCGCTATACTATAAAAAAAACGAAACTAAATTCACGAAAATTCAGATTCAGAAATTGTAATTATTTAGGGTATAAATGGTTCATAGACTCTGGTTCATAGACTATATCACACCATACTAATATTATAAAGAGCGTGTTTGAGTCGTTGTACGGGGTAATCTACTAAATCTATTTGGATAATTCTTTCACCAATAGAAAGATACTTCGCTTTAAAAATTTTCTTTCG
>DWCF01007146.1:0-11135 GCA_018230265.1 Delias oraia | reverse complement strand
AGCTCACAGAACACTCAGCGTGAAACGGTACTTGTACTGTATTTCGCAGTGAGTGAGGATATCGTAGGCCCTTAAAAATGCTGCATAAGCGGCCTAAAAAGCCGGCAACGCGGACTGTGGTGCGGTTGTTCATGGGCGGCGGTGTTTTCTTACCATATAGGAGACCCGCCTACTCCGTTATCCGCTATAGAATAAAAAAAAATTGATTTGATCGCTAATTTTAGATAATTTGAGATAATATATGAACTAGTGAGAATAATAATATAAACAAAATTCTAATATTTCTAATATCGATACAAATTTCCAATTTCTTAGGTGAAGATCTGTCTTATCTATCTTTCCATCACAAAGTGATGGTTTTGTATAGTTAATTACCTTGTGGACAGTCGCAGACATAAGTCTCGGCTCCGGGTGGTACACTACACGAGCCATTGTTACGGCAAGGGCCCACTACGCACTGCGGGTCTAACGAATCTTCCAATTCACAGTATATACCTACAAATTTAATACATCAGACATTTTCTAAATGTACAGAAAAAAAGAAGAAACTAATATGTTACAAATGTTTTCTATGTAAGAACGAAGACTGTCTTGTAAGAAATGAAAGCTTGTTTGTAAGTAGTAATCTCTGAAACAAATTAGTCCTAGAACTCCTTCAACTGTATGAAGTACTTTTAAAATTCATTAACTATATTTTACACTTAATATATTTCTTACTATATATACCATCTGAGATATCTGGTGCAAATTACAGGTAATATTTATTGACGAAGAAAAATGTATATAATTTATTTTAATTTTTAAGTTAGACTATTTAAAATAAATTCGTGACATAAATGACTTAAGGAAGAGTTGCTTCTTTTCAGGACTGACCGTGATAGAGTTTGGGACAAAGGCACGTGTAGTCTCCCCGGGCATCCTCCACACATGTGCCGCCGTGATGGCAGGGCTCAGAGGCGCACGGATCGCCGGCATCCACCTCGCAATTATTACCTGTGTAACGCGCTGAGCAATGGCATTCGTATCTGAAAAGTATATCATTTTTTTGAAATATAATTAATAAATAAAATTAAATATATAAATAAATAGATTAAAACCATTATACCATTTAAATGAATAAGAAACTTAACATGATAACTGTATGTCATCTATATTTCAAATGTATAAACTAAAAGTTCATACATAGATTAAATTGATAATTTATTGTATTATTTTATGAAAACAGTGGCAAAGGATCAGGGGCTCATCTAGGTTAGGCGGTTCTACGCCCTTGGACACCTTCAGCCCTTGCAAGGCTGCGGTTGCGTTGCCGGCCTTTTTCGGATAAGAAAGCTCTTTTATTGAAGGTCCCCAAGTTGTATTGGTTTAGAAATACCTGGTTCTTTCGTTGGTTCGTTGTTTTACTAAGTAAAAGCAAGATATGAATACCTATCATGTCTAGATATACAGGTGCCGTGTCTCAAACACGGTTCGTTGTAACAATGATCCTTTGGCGGTATTCGGAGTACGTCCTTTCTGTCCTTGCCTGGAATCAAACAGAAATAATTTAAGTAAAACGTGTAATTTATGTACACATAAATACATATTCTATATTGAAATATAATCTGGTCTATTGAAATATATCTGAACCGGGTAATGTCTTAGTTAGACTTATTCTATGGCATCCTTGCTGAGTTCACTAGGTTAACATTTTTTGTGGTTTATGGAAAAAGCCATACAAATCCATTGTTTGAACTGTATTCCTTAGCGGATAGAACTTAATAAAATAATATAATCTGTAAAGTTGAAGTTATTAAATAAAATAATTATTTAACTGATAGGTCTTAATTTTTTAAATCTCACAACTCTTGATACTTTTAACTCTATAATCTACTTATATTATTTTATTATAATTCACGACTTTTACTTTTTTTAACACTTTTTTATTTTTTATAACTTACATTCATCAGTAGTGAGGGGACAGTGGCCGAAACGCACATTGGTCTGCATCAGATACGCGGCGTGGAACTCCAACTGTGGACCCTCGTGCAGGCATCCACTGAACACGTTGCCAACTAAAACCACCGCACCGTTGGCTTCCAAAGCGCCCGCTGACAGTAGCTCGCCATTCCAAGTCACGTTTGATATGACCTGGTTATATTGTTTTTTTTTATTCTATTGTGGGCAACGGAGCAGGTGGGTCTACTAATAAGGAAAGAGAACACCGACGTCCATGGATAACCGCGCCACAGTCCGCGCATAGGTTTTGTTGCAGGCTTTTTAAACCGCTTGAGCGGCACTTTTTAAGGGCCTCAGATATCCTTACTCACTCTGCGAAACACAGTACAAGTACAATGCGCGGACTGTGGCGCGGTTGTTCATGGGCGACGGTGTTCTCTTATCATATAGGAGACCTACCTCCTATGTTATCCGAAATAAAATAAAATAAATCTGCATAGATTTTGCATTTCTTTCATAGAACTAAAATGATCTTAGTGCTAGTAAATATATATACATATCTATTGTATTGTGCTATTTTTTTAAAATAAAAATTGAAAGGCAAACGAGCAGTCCGCGGTTGCGTTTCTGGCCTTCAAGGGAAGGTCTTTTTGAAGCACCAAATCGTATTAATTTATTTCCTCTGCAGGCAGCAAAAAATGTCTTACTCAGTTTTGGAACGATAAACATCGAGATGATACAGATGAATCTGCATCGATATTCGAGGATGCAATTCATCTTCAGGTATTAATTCAAACAACTTCTCGAAACATTCCCTTGAACTAAGCTACTCTCAAACAAATCCAAGGAAGGTTTTCAAAAAATAGCTTCAGTTGATAATATATGTGATCAAGAAATTTCTGTATTCCTTTATTGAGAGTCGGGATAACATTTAAAGTTTCAAATTCAAAATATTTAATACGGGTTTCTCGTAATTGAATGCTCATACCTGCGCTTCTTTGTCGACTTCGAGAAGCAAGGCCGGCGGATTGGGCCTGTACCTCAAGGCGACCCAATGCCAGCGGTTGTCCAGGGTCTCCCTCGCCATCCCGACTTCGCGCTGCGGCTGCCCGGGCCGGGACCACGAGACGACCACCTGCTCGTACAAAGCGGTCACATGGAGCGTGTAGCCTTCGGATCGTTGAGAGAACAACTCGCCGCCTGAAACATTGCAAATTTTATATTAAAACTCTATGTTTTAAAATGAGAAAATACTAAGCTTTCTGTTACAGTAACATTACAGTATCTTATAGTAAGATCTATGAACATTGAAATAACGTTGTATTTTATTAAAACAATGTTACATTATATATTCAACAATAAGCAATAAAAAAATAATCATTCTAGTATACATTTCATGTAATGGCTTTCTCAATACCATTCGATAACCCGGTTTCAGAATGATCACTGAATGTAAGCCTACAAGCCAAGCTAAACTAAGAGCCAAAATATTTTTGTATGGTAGAGCGGAAAAAGAAGCAGGTGGTGGGTTTTCTATATAGTAAGAAAACACCGCGCTTTTATGTAACTTAGACAGTATTTTCAGGACCTCCGATATCCTCACTCTCTCAGCGAAATACAGTAGAAGCGCTGTTTCAAGTACTACCATTTCACGTTACTACGTGAAAATTTAAATCTCATCCAACTGCAATTTTTTTATAGTATGAAATAAACAACAGCGCAAGCAACCACTCTCACTAAACAAAATTGACGATGCAATAAAAGTTTTTACGTGTGAACCGAGCCGATGCGCACGACGGACCACTTTTTACGTGGGGCATCTGTGCTTCTGCGAAATAATACCTGATCAACGTCGATTCACCTTTTTTGGTAAATCGTGGATTTCTCAAAGCAGCTTAAAATACACATAACTATATAATCATCTCTGTTTCACTATTTCAGTCGTTCTTTTGTAAATAAACTTGAACTTGACAAAATAGTAAACTCAGTGGAGCGTTCAGGGTGTAGTTTGCATGTCAGCAGTTTCACAGTATAAACAGGGTTAAATTTTAGAGGAATCAGAAAAATCTGCGGTTTTCAATTAATTAATTTCAATTCTATTATTCAGAGTTCTATAGTGGCTGAGCGTTTAGTTCTCAAACCGCATAGTGATTTCGTTTCTATCCAAGCCTACTTTCAACCACAGACATTCAAGACCATTGAACATAAATTAGTCACCTTTCTTTTCTTACATTGACCTGCAAACGCCAATTTTCGCAGCAAAATCTAAAACTAGATGATTATGTAGATAATATGTTACTATACCAGTTTAAAGGTGATGACTTCCACAGTTTTTTCTCAAAATTACATCAAAATACTATCTCATAAGAACACACCAATAGCAGGTCATCGACTTGGCAGTGATTCCTGACGGAATAAGCAATCGCTCATCATAATGATGGCCCTCGGCAGAGCCTGAAGCGACGTGTCTCGAATGTAAATATCTAATTATGCTGACAGTTGCCATAAAAATCGCATTCTTTTATGATTTATAATCGCAGCGGCGATTGTCAATTATTCACATTCGGACCGTCTAGAGTTGGATAAGCGGCGAATTTCGTAAACAGAGCGTATAATGCATTGCACTCGTAACTCAATTTTTTTCCACCGAAAATTCAGGCTTTCATATTCGACAAACTGAAACGCTTCGAGCGAATCGACAGATGCACATATCTAAAGATGTACATGTTTTATACGGAAACACATTTTATTTGCCATCCGAGTGAATACAATAGGTATGCTGGTAAGTAAATCTTTTACCGTTAACTTTATCTCGTTTGTGATCGTAGGAGATACCAGCTAATCGGGAATACCGTGAAGGAAATTCTTTACGCTAGCTCTTTACTTGTGCTGCCTTGATAAAAGCACACAAAAAGAACAAATTTATTGACCTACAGATCTATAGTAACAACACTTGGAGACCTTAAAACATGGCATACTTATCCTTAAAAAAACAGGCACCGCACCCGCGGCCCTACAAGTCCACGGGCGGAGGACCGCTTATCCTAGGAGCGAAAAATAATCATTACACTCACCAACACAAGTACGGTAGCTAAGTCCAACTAGTTGTTTGAGGGAGATGGGTCGAGACAGGCGGATGTAGGAGCTGCCATTGAAATAAGCTTCCGGCCGATCTGACGGCCCGAGGGGCGCCGCTGCATGAGCCTTTGCACATAATGTGCATATGATCAATACACAAGCTGAAAATTGAAACAAAATATATTTAAATACGAACTTACATTCTACTCCGAATCATTGGGGAAGTGAGTCCGGAGTGATACCAAAGGCTCACTGAATACTAGTATGAAACAGTATTTATACTTTATCGCTGAGGGAATGAGGATACCGGAATCTAACTTATATAGATTAAGCGTCGTAAAAAACCGACAACACAACTAAAACGCGGTTTATACGGCGGCTGTTCAAGAGCCGCGGTGACGTCATACCACCAAAGAAGCCGGCTCCGTTGTCCGTTATACAATAGAAAAAATACAAGTGGCCTCTGGGTTTACAAAAGTATTCTATAAAGGTTGATTGGTTATTATTATTTTTTTTCATGAAAACGACAATCAGTTATCCGCCATTGTCACCACTAGTCCTTGCAGGGTAGCGGGTTCATTTCCGACCCTTAAAAATAATCAATGTAGACTTATGTATGAGCAAACATCTAACTAGCAAATATAATATGTCGTCTTGTCGATTGATTTAAAGTGTATCAGAAAGGCATAAAGCGAACGACACTATAAAAACCGTCTTAAAATCATAATTTTATATGCTTTTTCTTATTACATAAAGTTTGAGGAGACTGTACGCTAGCACGCCAGCCGATCACAATTGCAATTTGTACGGCAGACGAATATTGAACGTTAACGGCTTAAGCCATTGTTCCAATACTTGTTATAAACTCTACTGACTCATACAAATTGCATAGTACACCAACGCTAACAATAATCTGTCTTATTGTCTCATCTCTTTCACCGGATCAAAGACAACGAAACACATTTCTAATCGCCGACGATTCGTCACGACACGTAATACTATAAATACATTTAACGAAAAGAAAGTGTGTATGTGTGCACATGTGAAATGGGAAAGTGTGTAGAAATGTCACTTTATTGGAAACCATTGGGAAACTTGCGAGTTCAAGATGTATTGTGTTGGGTGAAGATGAAATCTGGCACAACACTTTCAGCCTTTACGCGCTATAAACGATTGAAAACATTACAGTAATAAACTAATGCTGATATAACAGCATATAATGACGCACCAATTTGGCCGGCCCGTCCGAAGTGATACCACGGGCTCACAGAATACTCAGCGTGAAACGGTACTTGTACTGTGTTTTAAAGAGTGAGGCCCTTAAAAATGGCGCTTAAGTGGCGTAAAAAACCGGCAATACAACCAATGCGCGGACTGTGGCTCGGTTGTCCACGGGCGGCGGTGTCCTCTTACCATACAGGAGACCAACCTGCTCCGTTTGCCGCCACACTATAAAAAAATAATATTTCAAAACTGCTATTTCTTCTTCACAACAAGATAATTTGCCTACATATGACAAAACTTTAAATGATTACTTTAAAAACTTGAATACAAATTACAGACTAGGGATTATAAATAAAAATAAATAAATTTTGTAAATATTTTATTTATGTTATATGTGAAGGTCACTTATGGCAATCTATGTGAATTATAATGTATGCAAGTATTACATCTTTCTTTTTATATCTTTTATATGTATTGTATGAACCTGAAATATCACTCTGGACGCGCCGTCCCAATTAATGCATCGGGGTATCATTATATCATTGTAAAAATATTTTTTATAGTATAACGAACAACGGAGCAGGTGGGTCTCGTAAATGTTAAGAGAACACCGCCGGCCATGGACAACCGCGTCACAATCCGCGCAATGGTTGTGTTGCCGGCTTTTTGTGCCACTTAGGCATCATTTTTAAGAGCCTCCGATATCCTCACTCACTCAGCGAAACATAGAAGTACCGTTTCAAGTACAACTACGATTTTACGCCGAGTATTGTGTGAGCCCGTGGAATTGCTTAGGACGAACCGGCCCAAATAATGAGTCAGCATATGTTCCAGCATGGGTCTCCAATGGGTACAAAATTTAAAATTAAATTTTATTTTATTCAGACCGAAGATCGAAGCCGGTGCCATGACTTCATCACTCCGCCACGAGGCTCTGTATGGCACATTAGCGCCATAACACGGAGAAATCATATATTCGTCTAGACTTTCATCCAATTATAGATAAAAAGCGAATATGATCGCGTGTCTTCACTATAAACAGTTTTTCTGTAACATTATGTTATAGGCTTTTTTTATTCTATAGAGAACAAGGGAGCAGCTAGGTCTCCTATATGGTAAGAGAACACCGCCGCCCATGAACAAACGCGCAACAGTCCGCGCATTGATTGTGGTGCCGGCTTTTTAAGCTGCTTAAGCGGCACTTTTAAGGGCCTCCAATATCCTCACTCACCCTGCGAAACACAGTACAAGTACCATATTACGCTGAGTATTCTGTAAGCCCGTGGTCACTTTAGCCGAGCCCAATTAGTGCTCCAGCATGGCTCTCCCACGGGTGCGACAGTATTAAGACACTCGCCCATACACTGTTAAGCCTTTCCAGGGACCTAATAAATTATAAAATTAGATTATAATTGTCCGGACCGAGACTCGAACCCCATACCTCTCGTTTCTTGGTACTCTTTTAAAAGCATTAAGCTACGAGGCTCTCAAAACAGAGATAGGTATGGTCCCATTTTTATCATATTGATAGCCTACTGGTTGTTTAGCAGCTAGCTGAACAACAACGCCCACAAAGGACATAAGCTATTCCATAACACGGGTTACTCACGAAACAACCGGTTCCTATGTATGCAATAACTTGCAGACAATACCAGCCGCTACCTTTATTATAGACCTATCGCAATGTTATTGCGTTACTGGCAGCTAACTCAATAATCAAGTGCTGAAAAACGCTAAAGCAAACGTTCACACAAACTCCAAACAGACATTTAAATCCCATAGCATATGATCCACGATTCTAATTATAAATCATTTTAATGCATTCATTTATTATATAATCTCATACACGTTGTTTAATTAAAATAGAGCTACACACATTAGATACCTCTCTAAGGAGATCTCAAATGACATTCAATGTGTGCTAAAGGCGTACAGAAGGCCGAACACTTCATGACCGTAAGAAAATTACCATTGGAATATCCCTATTTAAGGACTACATATTTTTTTCAAAAACAATAGAAAAAAGTGAACTAGATAAGCCCGCACGCCGATAAGCCATACAAGTTAGATAAATGGATTTACTTGTATACCATTATGCACATATGCAAAACATTGCATTGCGTCACAGCTACTCACCCCATAGATACAGATGCCTTTTAACGTTTGGACATGCATCTATGCATTCCTGTCTTGATTCGAGATTTGGCAATTCGGAGTGCAAGAAACAATAAAATGATATGGTATGAATGGTTTACCATTTTTCTGGAGAAACATTCCAGAAAGCGAATATTTGATTCCAGATAATTGAAAAATTACATTTGGACCAGGAAAGGAACCCGTTTCGTTGCAGGCTTATAAAACCGCTGAGCTACGAAGCTCTCAGATCAAAATGCCTAATATTATAAATACTTTTTATTTATATCAACGCGTAATTTGATTCGAGTAAGACTATATAAATGATTTAATAAGGAATATAATATATGGATAACGCGTAAGGGATAAAAATATTTTATATTACATTCAGGGATAGACCCGATTGCCTTATATATAACTTCTATAGTATAGAATCTATACAATAGCTGGAGTGTAATAATCATACAACCGTAATGAATCGAATACGAACTACGTTTTCTAGTTTACATTAAACACGTATAAAGTCAGCTGATTGAATCAGATCACGTAGTTTGTACTTCCGTCTTCCCTACTCGTCATGTCAACCACCTGGCTCCAACGATACCGTTGCTTATACCTCCAAAAATTGGGATACCTTTTGTGTGATAAAAAATCACCCTTTTACTTTTTATGTCGGCCCAAATGACGTTCATAAATGTATGTTTCAATTTTGATACAAAATCAATAAATATACACTACACTAGACTTCGATAAAATAACTTACGTCATGTCTCGTAGTCGTCTACAGTTATGTGTATCTATTAATTTATTAACTAAAACTATTAACAGATAATTATTATTTCGGATATACGTTCAATATTTAGAAAAGTTAAGAAAAACGACGCTGTTATTGACACAGTTGGCGACTTTTCCGCAAAAACCGCATCGGGCAATTGTCTTGCAAAGAAAAAATCTAAAACAAAGCAGTCTCATCGGATATGAACGTAACAATAGTCGATCAAGAGTACCGCAACGGAGACCTTGCCGTCTTCCGAAGGGGATTTATCAAGCCACAAAGATTTGTATGTTGACTGTCACTGCGATTTCACCGCCGCTACAATTATTACAATTTGATTAATAAATTTAAGCTTTTTAAAAAGCTTTTATATTAATTAATAAAATTGAGAGCAAAATTGGACCCGGGGTTTTATAATCGGAAAATTTACTGTGATTTATATTAAAGGAATTCGCATGTAGGCTTTAACGGTCTCTTTATTGCGAACGTAATACAAGTTAAAACTTTATACTCTCTTCCATTCTCGGAAAATACGCATTTTAAAAGCAACTGCACAGCTAAAGATTGATAATATAAATAAAAACGTACAAAAAATTACTTATGCAAAATTCTATCACAAGTGTAACAAAAAATTAACCTTCATTTTCAAATTTTTACAAAATTAAAAGCTCTTGAAAAAGGTTACCACTTGAAGTAACACGATAAGACGATAATTTAAGAATTGTAAAATTTAAACCATATGTAATCTTGAAGATCAGTTCAGGAGTAGTGTTAAGTTATAACTTTTAAATTGTTTATTTAAAAGTTTCTTTAAATTATGATGTAATTTATTAAGTAGGAGTAATGAAATCAGTTTTACTGTAATATATTAATTTTATTTATTGCATAGCGGACAATTAAGCAAGCGGGTCTCCTTTATCGTAAAAGATTACAGCCGCCCATGTGCTGCGACACAATGCGCGCTTAGATTGTTTTACCAGTTTTTTATGTTGCCTTAACGATAAAATTTTAAGGGCCTCCGATATCCTCACTCACTAAACGAAACACAGTAACAAGTACCGATTCACGATGGTAGTTACGAGTTGGGTCAGTGTATGCTTAAGTATTGCCAGTGTTGCCTGACCACTGTCAAGTCTTTCGAAAGATCGAATAATATATGCAAACAGGGGATCGAACCCGGTATCCTTCAGGGTAGCTTATAAGACTGTTCGGAAACGAGGCTCTTAAAATCCTTTCCTGTAAGTACTTCTACCTACCTACAAGACTTTTTCGCCTGAGTATTTGTCCTAGTAACCACTTAATACCGCTTCATGGTCGTTGACTTCAGATATTTTTCACGAACTTTCAAATTTTAGCCGATACAATTGGATTACCGTTAAGTACTTACTTGAAAATTTCTTTAAAACTTAATAAATGTAATTTAAAATACAGTTTAAACTTTTCCTGTATAACGGTATCGTAATCTGCGATTCCCTGAATTTGCAGATTCTTATAACATTAAAGCGTAATAATCTTAGAGTAATATACTGTACATTTTTAAAATTATAACTAATTAGTTTTTAAATTTGATTTTTAACAATGGTGCTAGAATTTGATTTTGCGTAAAAAAACTATTTAGGCAAGATAAATTTAGCAAGGAGGGATAACAACATAGAACTTCAACCTTGAATCAGAAGCATTAGCTAATCCTAATTACCTTTACTGGCAACAAAAAAGGTCAGAAGAAATAAGAATTTACATTCAATAAGCCCACAATACCTTATACACATATTATAAAGAAAAAATGTTTAATTGTTAATTATTATCAGGCATAACGAACTAATTTTAATAACAGAAATTTTAATAATATTCATGGTAAGAGATCATCGCTTGTGGACAAGAGCGTCGCAATCCGCGATTTAGTTGAGTTGCCAGCTTTTTACGCTATTTGATCATTCCAAAGCGTGTAACCGTATTACGACACCCCGCCCGGCCACTATCAATCCCT
>DWCF01007145.1:0-11138 GCA_018230265.1 Delias oraia | reverse complement strand
TTGTGTTGCCGGCTTTTTACGCTGTATAAACGATATTTTAAGGGCCTTCGATATCCTCATTCACTCTGCGAAACATAGCACAAGTACCTTTTCAATCTGAGTATTCTGTCAACACATGATATCACTTCGGACTAGCCGGTCCAACTAGTGCGTCAGCTTATGCTTCAGCATGGCTCTCTCACGTGTGCGAGACTATAAAGACACTCGCCCGGCTACTGTCAAGCCCTTACAGAGACCGAATACATTATAAATTAAATTATAATTGTCCAGACTATGAACCCGATACCACTAGCTTCATGGAACACTTTGAAAACCATTAAGATACGAGGCTCTCAATATATATCTATAGTAGAGCATATAAGACTTCTAGTAAAACGACAAACCTGGCGTAGGTATGGTTGTGTCCGAAGTAACGATTGAAATAAATGACGATGATGCTGTATTAATTGTGGAAGCATCAGGACTTGGAACCAAACTTAATTCTTCCGGATAATTAATGTTTATAATCTCTTTTAATTCATCCTGAAGTTTCAAGTCTTTGTACCCAAATTGCTGACCATCTTTCTAAATAAAAATAAGAATATAAATATATACATCAGAGATAGTGATAATATTAATAATAAAAACCCGTGGGAGAGCCATGCTCACGCACTAATTAGGCCGGGTCGTCTGAAGTGATACCACGGGCTCACAGAATACTCAGCATGAAACGGTACTTGTATGGTGTTTCGTAAGTGAGTGAGTGAGCCATAAATAAGCCTCTTACCATAAAAGAGATAAAAATGCTCCGTTCTTTGCTATAGAATAAAAAAAAATATTAAAGATAAATTTAAACATTTAAGTACCCACACTAAAATTCCGGTTAATATGGAGTCTCTTCGTAGTTTCATGTAGATGAGCAAATAAATAGGCAAGCTTATGTGTATCTATGATTAGTCACTGTTCCTAGTAGTATAATTTAGTACAAAAGTTTTAAAATATTCGCATACAAAAGATAAACAGTTATTTTCATTGCAACTGTACGGCTAGGCAAATCGTTTGGACGTACCATATGCAATGTTGGTATCAAATAATTAAATAAATGATAGTTTGATGATGTTAAATTACCAAAAAAACATTGCCATTAATTACATACACAATAAGAAGTTTAATAATTATTTATTTGTTGTGCTTTCAAATAAAATCAGTAAAAACCATTTAAGAGCACGATTCACTCATTTGTTATGCATAAATTAAATAATGAAATTAACCATGCTAACGCACTAATTGGGCCAGTTCGTCCCAAGTGATACCACGGGCTCACAGTATAACAGTGTGAAACGATACTTGTTCTTTGTTTGGCAGAGTGAGGAAATCGGAGGCCCTTAAAAGTGCAGCTAAAGCGGCGTAAAAAGCCGGCAACGCAACAAATACGCGGACTGTGGCGCGGTTTTTTATGGGCAGCGATGTTTTCTTATCATAATATAGGAGACCTATCTGCTCAGTTCTCCGCTATAGAATATAAAAAAACTCAAGAGACTGGAGAGAGTGGAGACTGGTTTTTAAAGGCAAAGTAAAATTCATAGAAATAGCTTCAAAGTTACCTTAGCAACTTTGTTGTAGCAATTAATTGGGGTTGCATTTCCTTCGTCTATTGAATCAGAAATCGTTTGATGTCTACTCTGGCCATTAAGTGCCTTATATACTTAAGTACAAGGAGAGAAGCATTGCATTCTGTTGAGACCTTTAACAAGTCTATTGTCACTTGAATTGACACAAGTTTTATCGTATCTTTTAAAAATATCTTAGCTTATGTGAAAGTGAACAATGCTTTAGCTTTGAAATGTTTTTTTAATAATAGCTACTCTCGTGAAGAAAGTCAATTAACAATGTTAAAAGAAATTTATAAATAATAAAATTAAATATCATGTATGCACCGTAGTGATTCTAATTATTTTTTTTATAGCGGACAACGGAGCAGGTGTGTCTTCTATATGGTAAGAGAACACCGCCGCCCATGAATAACCGCCCCAAAATGGATGGAACAATAAAAAAGTAAAATTTTAAAATTATGTTTTAAGCCTTTATGATTCAAAGTCGTAAGTGATAAATAATACTGTTTAAGTTATACCTGTAATAACAAATAATTAATCATTAAATCTGAGTAGTATTGACTGTTTTATGATAAAATAATTAGAAACATGATTTTAATCCAAATATGTATCATTTATACATTTTTTTACGTAAATCAAGATGAAAATGACCTCAAGGCTCACCTAAGATAAGTGGTCGTCCGCCCATGGACACTCCTAGCCCCTTAGCTCCTGCTAAGGTTTCAGAGCGGTTGCGTTCCCGGCCTTTTAGGGATAAGTATGCTATTTTATGAAGGTCCCCAAGGCGTATTGTTTAGAAAATACCTCTGCAGGAAGCTGATTTAATTAAACATATAGCATAGTCCTTGCCAAGATGTATACGAAATGTAAATTCAATCTGCAGGACCCTATCTACCCCCGGAATACCTTAGGATCAATGAAAGTAAGTATACTTCTTGCCATTTTACCAACGTGATACAGTATATTTTACTAAACCTTAACAAAACTGTCTCCCTCAGTTATTCCTAGATGATTCCTTATTTCAGCTTCAAGTTCCTCTATTGGTTTCGTAAAATATTCGGCAGCTTCCTTTAAAATACCCTTTCGTTTGTTTCCTCTTATTGCTTTACCGACAAACATCTCTAACATCGCTCGTACCTGAAAAATATATTAAAACTTTTAGATACGGAATTAGAACGTTCATTAACTTATGAATATTGTGAAAAATAGACATTATAGCTCTATATAGTGCTATATAGGGCAGCTCTATATATATTATAGTGCGTCAGCATATGCTTCAGCATGGTTTTCCCACAGGATCGACACAATTAAGACACTCGTCCGGCTTCTGTCAAGCCCTTTCAGAGATTTAATAAATTATAAATTATCTCTCGCTTTATACTGCATTAAGGTACGAGGCTCTCATATAAACAATTTTAAGTTTCACGTTAGTTTGTTGTTTCAATTTAGCTCTTCCGAGAGTTAAACAAAGCTGATACTCCGTTTCGACTATTGGAAAGCTCTTTCAAAGAACGAATAAGTTTAAAAATTAAATATTGCTTTTATTTAGACCAGGGTCCAGCCAATGAAGTCATTAATCAATCAATAATTAGTCAATCATTAATAAAAACTTCCAACTATAAAGAAAAAAATCATAAAATCATCAAATTAAAATTAATATAATTTAAATTCATAAAAACATACAAGATTTATATGAACGCATAAAAAATACATACATTAAATGGAATAACACAAAGCACTTTCATAAGCTGAACAGACTAAATATGAAATATAATAAATAATACTTAATAGTACTGCTACATTCTATTCACCTTGCCTGGAACTAGACTCTCAAACCCACACAGATAATACAAACATGCAAATGTCACTGCCAATGGTAATATTCTCTTTGAGAAACTCCTACCTATCAGATGAAATTAATCAATGCGTATAGAACCCAAACTGAGTAAAATTCCCACGAAAATTAATCTGAAATCCTATAATATAATTTACGTATTATTTTTAATGGATATTTTTATACTGGAAATACGTGTTCTGGCATTGGTGGTAACTTTTTTGAAGATGTATCAAATTTATTTGAATATAGAACTCAGCAATTAAGTGGATTAACTGAGTTATGAGACGACGGCATGACTGTGAGATTTTATCGCGGAGTTCGTATCAAACAATTATAAGATAATTGGCGAGGAGAAGTAATAAAATTTTATTTCATTTATATGGAATTATTCACTAACACGTATTCAATGAACACAACGATTTGAAAGTAATAAAACATCATCATTTTGTTAATAATTTCAAAATAAACTGTATTTCAATATAAAATAATGAGCTTAACTCTTTGCCTTTGTTAATTGATGTTGGTTTCGTTATGTTCTGAGAATTTCTATGATTTAATACCTGCAGCTGAGAGTATCACCTCAATGTTTATGTTCCACTACTGAGCGTTTTAAGGAAATTTTTGCCACACAATTCCACATTATGGAATCAGCGATCAATCTAAGGTTTTTCCAAACCAATACGAGTTGGGGACTTTCAAAGAGCATAGCCTAAAAGACCGGCAACGCAGCCACGACTTAGTAAAGGGGTTAGAAGTGTCCGAGGGCCTCCGCCATCCGGCCGCTTATCCTAGTTGAGCCTCCTACTCGTTTGCCTCATGATTTTATTTTACGCCACGTATGGATAAACGCGCTACGGTCCGCGTATTGGTCGTGTTGCCGACTTTCGACTTCGATATCTTCACACACTCAGCGAAACTGTAAAAGTACTGATTCTACTACAACATTACTGAGTATTCCTTTATTGTATGTTTTACAACTATGAAACGTAAGTAATTTTCTTTTAACCTTATTTGTTTTTACATTTATTTTATTTTGAATAAAACGTATAGACAAGACGATAACTTTCTATCACAAACAAAGAGTGAATATAGTTTATATAGTACTGTGAACCCTCAATAATTTTTGGAACCACCAAGCACGAAAAATCGATACACTACAAATATTTCCTGTTTTTGTAATCGTATAAAACCCTACTTTGTTTTATATATAGGTGATAAATGTACCTCTGGGTGTTTTGAAAAATACGACTCCTGTTCCAATTGGAGGGTGATGCCAAGCCTGGCAATACATTGTCGTTGACATGGAGTAAGGGCGTCTTCATCCCTATTTAGGATTCCTTCTGCCGGTAACAACTCCAAGGGAACACCTTTCATTACTCTTCTTAGAGACATGGCTCATTAATGCTGTGTGTATTTTTTACTATCTAAAATACTGAGATATTTTTTATAAATAAATGAATTGATGTTACCTATCAAAGTAATCAATGACATTTCTTTTAATTTTCGTAAATGATCAAGGAGTATTATATATTATGTTTGTACTCTAGTAGAACAAGCCAAAATATCAGCTGTCTTGCTACCATAATGTGAGGGGAGGACCATAGAGATCTTTAGAGTTCGAAGCAAAGCTGCTGTCTATTTTCCATTCACCTTTAGGCGCCTCTAACAGCGTCCACAGAGAGATATAGACAGGGATATTGCTATTCTAGCAGTCGGTACCACAGGGAAAAATATAAAATATACAATAAAATAATACAACTTGCAAGTTTTAACTTGCCGAAGACATCGTGGTATAGTCACTCTACGTATAACACTGAGCATAGACGAGATAGAAAGATAGATACAAAATGTATTCTCTATATATCTGTATAGTCATACTTTAAAAATTTTTTTTTCATATTTTTAATTCGTTAAAATATTGGTCTGATTTATTCTTTCTCGATTTTCTGTCATTATTTATGTAAATATTATACTTAGACTAGTAAAATTGTGACCGGTAGTCACAGAAGAAGAAAATAAGAAGAGTAGCATTTGAGAGCCTCTTAGCTTAATGGTTTTAAAAGCGTACCATGAAGCGAGAGGTATCGGGTTTGAATCCTGGCCCGTACAATTATAACTTATTCGATCTCTGGAAAGGCTTGACAGTGGCCGGGCGAGTATCTTAATACTGTTGCACTCGTGGGAGAGCCATGCTGAAGTATATGCTGACGCACTTATTGGGCCGGCTCGTCCGAAGTGATACTCAAAGAATACTCAGCGTAAAATTGTACTTGTACTGTGTATCGCAGAGTGAGTGAGGATATCGGAGGCCTTGAAACTGTCGCATAAGCGGCGAAAAAAGCTGGCAACACAAACAATGCGCAGACTGTGGCGCGGTTTTTCATGGGCGGCGATGTTCTCTTACCATCAAGGACACCTACCTACTCCGTTGTCCGTTATAGAATAAGATAGGCACAATTCTTGAAAAAATCATTAGTTCATGTATTTAAATATATACCTATGGTTTACGTTTTACATGGTAAATTATTAAATAAATTGTCCTACAAGAAAACAATGTACACATTCCTTAAAGGCCGGCAACACACCAGTAGCTCTGCAAGGGCTCGGGGTCTCCATGGGCGGAGGACCGCTTGTTCTCTATGAGCCTCCAGCTCGTTTACCACCGATTGTATAAAAATTATTTCCATTGCCATTCTAGAAATAATTTGTAGACAATATTTATCTAATATTATAGAGCTACTTATAAAAATCTCCTCTCTCATATTGAGAACCACGTGCACACACTTTTAATTAAATACACACATAATTTGCTCAGTAGCCCTGACAAAGTATTGTTTCGGTAAGTATGTCATACACTGGGCACATTTATTTGCTTTACGAGAAATCCACCCCAACGAATTGATCTGTTATTATTATACACCCGATATTATTTCAATTTTTATTATACAATCCTAGCCTAACCGTTTCTTATAACAGTATTATAAAGCTTTATCCCGTGACTCCAGCCGCGTGTTGCGGTCATCAATTACCTGACGTAATTCTATACCAACTTTCATCTATATTTCAACCATAAAGTTATTTTATGCTTTAATGTGTCTTATTAAAATTAATGTTAATAATGTTAATGAGTTAATATGCAACCGTAGGGGAATCGAAGTGATACCACGGGCTCACAAAATACTCATCGTAAAACGGTACTTCAACTGTGTTTCTTCGAGTGAGTGAGGATATAGAAGGCGCTTAAAAGTGCCGCTTAATCGGCGTAAAAAGCCGGCAACACAACCAATGTGCAGATTGTGGCGCGTTTGTTCATAGGCAGCGGTGTTTTCTTGCCGTATAGGAGACCTACCTGTTCCGTTGTCCGCTATAGAATAAAAAGAAAAATATTTTTAGCAGTGTAGAGGTTGTAAAAGAATAATAGTTTTTAAATTTATAATATTAGTATAAACTATTTATTACTAGTAATATTACTATAATTTAAAAGTAATTTTTAGCTACATTAATATTTATTATACTTTATAAAAGACATATGGACGATACATAGTTTTCAACACTGAATTTTAGAAAAATAAAGTTTTCGACGCGAAATTTTAGATATTTTTCTACTGCAGCTTTATTTTACCCTAAATTTTAAGGCTGTATCCGGTATATCCATATTTGCAGATATATTTGACGTTTCCCTTTGAAGTATCCACATGTTGTTTAACTTGTTTTTTACTGTATGAGTTTTTTAATATTATTTTTTAATTACTTACAATATACATTTGTTTGGCTATATTGGAGAATATTAACACAAATTGGTTAATTAAAAGTATGATTAATGTTAATTTTCACATCAATATCAATATATTAATGTAACTATCCCTGCGATAATGTTTTATCAATATCATATTTCTGTGAATGTGATATTTTTTGTTTTGTTAAGCATTTAAGTAATTGTTCATAATATTTTCTTTTGAGTATCACGTCTTAATGTTATATAAAACTACAAATATAAATATATAACCAATGCTACATAAATATTCAAAGTATATAAAAAAATTCAAATAACAAATTCTGGTCTGTTGTCCGTTGATAAAAAGAGAAGCAGCGTATCGATTTTACAGGTTCAAAAAGCGGTGTATTAGGGTGTGCTTGGACCCCTCAGGATAAGATTAATAAGTTCATGCAGATATTGAAACATAAAATATCACATGAGGGAGAGCAGACAAATAAAGAGCTATTACACTGCGAACGGTTTCCCGTAACACATTAATGATTTCAATTTAATATTTGTCGAGGATCGTTGTAGTTTAATATTTTGTAAATAGTTTTGTAAAAATATTTACATAGCGCAAAACAACATTTGAATTGTAATTTTCGTTTTATTAATAAATTACTAATAATTTGTTGTAATGAAATGAAACCTATTTATTTTTCACGATTTAGCCAAAGACTGTGACTTTGCAACTACATCCTCAATTGTGCCTACCATATAAAAAGCAGCTTCAGGTATGTGGTCCAATTCTCCGCCTAAGATTCTCTTGAAACCTTTAATTGTCTCCTCTAATTTTACCATTTTCCCAACATGACCTGTAAACACCTCAGCCACTTGAAATGGTTGCGATAAGAAACGTTGAATTTTTCGAGCGCGTGCTACTGTCAACTTATCATCTTCCGATAATTCATCCATACCTAAAATTGCAATGATATCTTGTAATGATTTGTAATCTTGCAATATTTTTTGAACTCCTCTTGCTACTCCATAATGCTCAGCACCTATTATGTTAGGATCCATTACTCTTGATGTTGAATCTAGAGGGTCAACAGCGGGGTATACGCCTAACTCAGCAATAGCTCTAGACAGTACCGTAGTAGCATCTAAATGGGCAAACGTAGTTGCAGGGGCGGGATCAGTTAGGTCGTCTGCTGGAACATAAACTGCTTGCACACTTGTAATAGAACCAGTTGTTGTTGTCGTAATTCTCTCCTGCATTGTACCCATATCTGTTGCCAAAGTCGGCTGGTATCCTACAGCAGACGGAATACGTCCGAGTAAAGCCGACACTTCTGACCCAGCTTGAGTAAATCTAAAAATATTGTCTATGAACAACAACACATCCTGGCCTTCTTTGTCTCGGAAATGTTCTGCTAATGTAAGACCCGTTAAAGCTACTCGAGCTCGAGCTCCTGGTGGCTCATTCATTTGCCCATATACTAAAGCAACTTTAGATTGCTTATAATCTTCTTTAATAACACCGCCCACTTTCATCTCATTATATAAATCATTACCCTCTCTGGTACGTTCACCTACTCCAGCAAAAACAGAAAACCCACCATGTGCTTTAGCGACATTATTGATAAGTTCCATAATTAGTACTGTTTTTCCAACGCCAGCTCCTCCAAATAGGCCAATCTTACCTCCTTTTACATACGGGGCTAGTAAATCAACGACTTTAATACCAGTTACAAGAATCTCTTGCTCAACAGACATTTCAACAAAAGGTGGTGCATCAGCATGAATAGGTGCAAATTTATCAGTTGCTATTGGTCCACGCTCATCAATAGGTTCGCCGATAACGTTAATAATTCTTCCGAGGGTTGGTTCTCCAACAGGAATTGTAATTGGAGCTCCGGTATCAACTATAGGTTGCCCACGTACAAGACCTTCTGTACCGTCCATTGCTATAGTCCGACAAGTGCTTTCACCAAGATGTTGCGCTACTTCTAATATTAGCCGAGGTGTTCGACCAGGAACCTCAAGAGCATTCAATATCGGTGGTAACTCTTTGTCAAACTGTACATCAACTACAGCACCAATAACAGCAATTATTTTGCCTTTTGCTCCGCCGCCTGCTGCTTTTGGAGGTCCGCTAGGTGCACTTGCCTTCTCTGACGATTCATCTGATGAATACTTTGCATTCGGAATATTCAAATAGACACAGGCTCCGGTCTTGGCAAAACCTTTAGAGCTATTTGGAAGTTTTAATTTCGCAGCGATTTCACCGTTTACATAATTGACTTTTGTCACACCCCATTTGGCTTTATGAGACGAGTCAATTGATTTATCTTTTACAGCCTTTGATTTTAATCTTTGACTGATATTTTGCAGCACGTGAAATCGTCGTATTGTTAACATAATTATCGTTAATGTATATTATTTATTTAATATATATTTTTATAATATGTCTATTTTATTGTAATAGAAATGGAAAAACATGACAGTTTATGACATTAATAATTTTTGTTTTTAAAATGACTTACTACCTCTTTTCTTTATACAGTTTCATATGTAAAACCTCGGATGTCATTTTTATTTAAAATTAAAATATGTTTTTATTAATAGTTGATTGTTGTCTTTGTATTTATGGAATGAAGCAACTGTTGACCAATAGAAACGATGTTACGGGCAAAACGGGTCGATAGTTTGTACTTACCTTTAATTTTTTATGAGTGCGCCATTTTGTGGTCCAAGGGTCGAGGGATATGTTACTATAAGTCACAAAAGTATGAACGATATTATCCTAAAACCTTTCGGGATTATTGACATTTTTTTAACATATAAATACAATGAAGGTGTATTATAAAATAATTTTTTTTTCTGATTTTTAATGTTATTAACAAAACAAAACATAATTGCTTATCAAAATGATAAATTAAGCCGCGATATTTAAGATGCACAAAGGAAAACAACACACTGCATTCATAATATTATTTAAATTAAGCCCATTCCTTAATCTTTTAAATCCCCTTTGAATAATTAACAGTCGCTAATATAAAGTCGAAGAAAGCTTTATAGCGTTATGCATATTTCACTTACTAATTTGGGCGGTCGTGTCGATCCAATTATATGGCTCTTGCCCTACGACCATCGACCCTGTGCTTAGTTTCATTTTTAATATTCACCCCTATTGCTGCAACAAAGGCGTAATTTGTATGGATTTCTATTAATCTCTAGACAGGAAAATGTAATTATTGGAATGTATTTGATTATTTATTTATGATTGTTTCGACACAATAATAGGTAATATGTAACAAAAATATTTATATTTTTGTTTTATAAATAATTTATGAAGAAGATAAAAAATCAAGTGAACTTATATAAGGTGAAATAAAATGTGTTTCAAAAGTACATATAAAATTTACCTATTTAGTTATTATTAGTTAAATGAAAATTGATAGAAAACTATTGTCTCTTATCAAGAGTAGATTGTATAAAACTTCAAGAAAGTTGAGAAGCAATTTAATATTGCAACAAATTGATAGCATTTTGTATCAAAACTCCATTGTTCGAGATGAAGAGAGAAGTCAATTGACAATTGACGTTCAGCGTAGCACTTCGTAGAAGCCATGCAGCCTTCTCGTCTAGCCAGACTATTAAACAATAAAGCAGTAAGTGCTCTCTTCTTTTTATTTTTTTAATTAAAAATAATAAATTTTTCCCATTAAATTAAGATATCGATGAAGCCATACTAGTCAATGTCTTGATGAATCTTTTGCTTCAGCATAACGTAAGGCTATGTTTTCATTAAATTGCATATTGAAGAAGTTACTAAACCGTACTAGTATTAATTCAATAATTATTAATTTGATTTTAATCACTTATTAAATAATATCATCACATCATGATATATGGATCTGAAACGTGGTCATTTATGATGGGTCTAATGGAGAAGCTCAGAGTCACTCAGCGAGCTATGGAGAGGGCAATGCTCGGAGTCTCGCTGCGA
>DWCF01007144.1:0-11138 GCA_018230265.1 Delias oraia | reverse complement strand
AAAAAAGCAGATGAAGAGGCCGAATTGGTATATTTATCATTAAAAATGAAATATGCAACTTAACAGACCAAAGTTTAAAAGAATCATCACCTAGAGCATTGTTTTTAAACATTTTTCGAATTGGTCTATTTGTTTTATTATCTTATCATCTTTCTTTTTCCAGAAAAGATTTGAAGGCACCAGAGTTACTGTTGAATCATTCTTAGCTTGGAGAAAGCAGTTTGAAATTGACATGGGAATACCAGCTAAACGAGAAAAGGAATCAAAAGATAAAGCAAAGCTCACTGGCCGAGAACTCTTCCTTAGGGATACAACCCTCAATGAATCAGATTTGAAATTCCTGGATGATGGTATATTATATTTTAAATAATGTTCACCTATACAAATCTTACTATACAATTCTTTTAAAACTTAAAATACTTTCTGTTGTGTCAAATGTTCATATGTATCTTGTATCTGTTTGATGTATCTTGAAACCTAGTAATGTAAACTATATTGTACTTTTAAGTCATATTTTCATGTTTTAACATAAAGTTGTGGGCTAACAAAAATAAAGATTAAATATTCTATTTACTACAGGAGATGCAGTTAAAGTTGATGAATCATTGTTCCAAGACCTTGATGACCTGGACATATCTGATGAAGATTACATTCCAAATCAAAGTGACAGTGAAACTACTGATAGTGACTAGGCCATAAGTTTTTCATAAATTGCTGGAAATAATTTGCAACTTGTTTGATTCAAAATATATCTTATTTATGTTTCATTACTGTCTAAGGAATAGTTTTATTTAACATGCAGAATGTTTGTTTATAAAGAAATAAAATATAATTTTCAATTTTATTTACACTTCCTCTGAAACTACAGGAAAACATCATTAATAAGCATTGAAACTTAATACATCCACATAGAATAACAGCAAATAACTTAACACAAGTGCTTTTATAATCTAACAACTAAAGAATTGATATACTTATAATTATTTTTCAATTTGAACTCTGCAAATTCATTTATAAAATAACTAAGAGTTATGTATAATATCTATTGCACATGGTGAGTGCTTCATTGTAAGAGCCTCATCGAAATACATTAAAAATAAGAATACAATTAGAAATATTTAATAATTAGTTACATTTAAATGAAAATTGTTATTAAGTTATTAATAGCAGTTTCACCTGTGTCATTTTTATATAGCCTTCCAACACAATTTTTAACTAGACACAAGCCCTGAAATAAGTGGCTTCAATCAACCCCATTGCAGTTGACAAGTATAGATATATCAAGTAACAGAAAATGACTTGTTGTATTTACATATTATACATAGGTACATATTTTTTATTTAGTTATAATCGTTAAGTCTGATGAATAATTTACGTTAAATATCCATTGGTGTCCAGTTGTTTATGCTTTCCAGTATGTAAATATACACATTCAAATTTGAGGATGTAAAATTCTGTGACTGATAATTTCTTGAAAAACTTCAGTCTGCTTTTAGTTTTATAAACAATTTGTAAATTATATAATTTAACAGTAAATACAATGTGTCATTTTAAAAATTAATCTATTTGACGTCAGGCTAAGAGAAGAATTTTTAAGAAAAGAAATGTGCAATTGTTTGTTAAATTGTGCGATTTACAATAAATTCTAATTAATATTATTTTTAAAATACATTCAACCCCATCACCTGAGAAAAACTTAACTAACAATAAATATTAAAAACATTTTTTTAATTTTTATATATCTATGTTCACAAGGGACCAGAAACATTACTAAAGATAACAAATAATAATTATTACAAATATTTCAATTTATAAATACATATTATTTGTTTTTAACTTGATGCATTCTCTTAATATTTTTGAATTTCAATGTGATAAAGTATAAATAATTATTTAAATTTTAAAACATGACATCTAATAAATGGTATTATTATAGAACTGAGCTGCCATTATTATAAAGTCTTAATTTTTTAATATTAAACTATTGCAGTCAGACATGTCTCGTAAGTATCAAAAATAGTAGGTACTATTAAATCAATTTATAATGCCTACTACTTTCTAGCTCTTGTATGCTATAACAAAGTTCTTGTCCTTCTCGAAAATAGAGAATAATATTTATTTATGCATAAAATAAATTAAAACATACTAATTCTCTATTTTATACTAGCTAATATGGTGTAAAAATATTTTGATAGTCCTCACAAGCTCATACCGGTAATTTGATTAGTAGTTTTTGATATTGGCCTTGACATCTTATGTGAGTTCTTCAGATTGAAACAATACTATTTCTTAGTCATAATGATTGTGAAGTGAGACACACGACAAATAGTTAATATTATATACAAAGCGATTTATGAGCATACGCGGTTCTAAGCCTATTACCTGTCAGAATTAATCATTTAGTAACATACATGATTCGATTTTTTATTTAAGTTTGTAGATCCTGAATAATATAAAATATATTTGACATGTTATAATATGCATAAGAATGAAGTTAATATTTAAAATCACTATTAATAAATATTAGATAGGCTGTTTAACTCATTATGTCTGGTTTACTTTACATTAGCTTAAGATAAAGACGGAGGACCGCTTGCCCTTTGTGAGCCTCGTACTCGTTTGCCACCGAAGTTATATATGTTGCTTATGCTAAGACATTTTAAACTTAAAAATTAAAAAGGGTGGGTTTCTAATAATCGTAAATATCAGTATAAATTGTTATATTTAGTTGGAAATTAAAAAAACGAATAAAATTTAATATGGAATACGTAACCGTTGCATCATATCGTTGGAAGATAGGTGATGAAGAAGTTGTCGTGTTAGGCCCCACAGCGGTTATAAAAACCATACAACCTTAGCCGCTTGCTGTAGGTAATGGCGAGTGCTCATTTAAGTCGTTGTGTAACGTTCGCAAGCGCAACCGCAAACGCTTGTAGCGCAGAGAACGGATACTGGAAGTCCAGGGTATAGGCGTTGCCGTCAATACGGCCGAATTGCATCACCTGTTAGAGAATCGCAAGTTAAAAGTTTATTAGTACATATTTTCATAGTTTTCATAGTTGTTTCATATTTGTTGATTGGAAAATCAATTTAGTAAGATGATAGTTTTATTTAATTGCTATTGGCCTTCAGTCCAACAGATGTTATTTGATTTGAATGGTATGACGCATAGACAAAGAACGAGAAAGAACCTGTTTCCCATGATATTCGATTTGAAAATTCTTAGCGGATTCCTGTGTGACCCGACCACCGAAGTCTAATTGGTAGACCTGGCTGTTTTCATTCCACATTGGCGCCTTATTATGCATTACCAACTGACGACGCGTGCTGCGCTCGTTCGAAGCTGGAATATTGCCGCCTGCACGTTTTATCTATGGATAATATTGGAGAAGCGATTTAATTAAAATTTTGAGAGCCTCGTAACTAAATGGTTTTATAAGTCTACCATGAAGTATCGGGTTCGAATCCCGATCCAAACAATTATAATTTATTCGGTCTCTGGAAGGGCTTGACAGTGACCGGGTGAGTGTCTTAATACTGTCGCATCCATTGGAGAGTCAGGATGAAGTATATGCTGACGCAGTAATTGACGTCCAGCTCGTCCGCAGTGCTCACAGAATACTCAGCGTGAAACCATCCAGTTGAGCTTGCAGCTTAAGTAGCGCTAAAATCCAGCATTACTGCCAAATCGCGGATGTCCATTGGCATCAGTGATTTATTACTATTAGATGACACAAATGCTCCATTGTGTGCTATACAAAAAACAATTTCAGTGGGATCACACAACTTCAAAATAACTTTGAAACATTTAAAGATCGTGTTTAAATCTGTTACTTTAAAAATCTTGTTAACATTTTGATTTTATTGTACTTATACAAACCTTATTTCTTAACTGTGCTTTCTGAAAACTTTCCAAGTCCCGAAAATTCTTGCTATTTATTTCATTATAGCCATTCGGCACCTCATCGTCAGAGCTTTCGGAAAGTTTCTTATTCCGTCTACGATTCAGTAGAGGTGAATTCAATAATTGCCTGTAATTTATTGTTAAGAATAATAAAAGAATGAAAAATATAGACATATGTGTAAATAATTTTGGAAAATTTTACTAAATGTCAAAAAGGATGTTTTCTCAATGCACTATAATTGAGGCCTATTAATCAAAGGCACCGAAAATCAAAATGTCAAATAATCAGTAAGCTAAAAAAATCGATAGCTTTATTTAGGTAGCTACGATATTATATATGTACTTATATATAAAATAAATAAATATTATATATAAAATCATCTGAATTTTAGTTATTTAAAATTTCTCAATATTTGAGTATAAAGTGAAAATAATATTACATTTAGCTGTCCTGTCTTTGATTCGGCGTAATTGGACATAGTTATGTCCAAGTTTAATAATGACAACCACCATTTTGAGTACTGAGGATTAGCGAACAATGTTGGTATGGTAATGGTTTATACTCTTAACATTGTTGATTCAACTGCTGTTTCTCAATTACCTGATTGGAGAAGCGGAGGAGTACCTATGCCTCCGCTGCCTGGGAGCTGGCGAAGCGGTGGAAGCAGGCGCAGGCAAAGAACGCGCAGGCCGCGGAGACGCCGGCGCGGAGCTGCTCTCACGGACCACACCCGAGTTAGTGCTACGCTCGCCCCGGGACGCCAATAACCGTAACGCTAATTGCTCTAAAGAACCTGTCCGAATTTTTTTTTATAAGTTCTATATCGATAATGCACGGAGTGTGGCGCGGTTGTCAATGGGCAGCGGTATTCTCTTACCATATAAGAGATCCACCTGCTCTGTTGTCCGCTATACTATCTAAAACCATCTATATACATACATAAAAATGAATCTTCAAAATGAACGTACGCGCAAATTTATTAACGATGCACCAAACTTGATTCTTTTAACATTGTGTTGGTCATGATAAGGACAAGATTAATCCGAATAAAAAATATGTATCCAAAAATGTAATATCAAACCGCCGAAATTTTTGTGTATGCATTATTACATTCATTTCATTTATTTTGTGAATGTATTCATTCAATGTATTTTTTTATACATTGTGTTTTGATATTTATTAATAACTCAAGAAAGGCTCAACTGATTTCGCTAAAAATTGGTGGGGAAATAGTTTAGAACCAAGAGAAGAATATAGGAAACGTTTTACTCAACTAATAAAATGGAGGGTATGTTTTTAATGAATCAGTTTTTGGGTTTGGTTGGGTCTGGTTGGTGGGGTACCGGGCAGGAAGACGTCTGCGGGGCCACTAGTTTTATATTAAAGGACAACGTTTAATTTTTCGATAGAATTAAAGATGAGTGCGAAACTAAACTTTTCAACCAACCATTGAACGATCACTTTCGAAATGAACATTCTTTACATTCTCTTTTTTTTACTATTGGTGGCAAACAAGCAGGAGGCTCACCCAGGGCAAGCGGTCCTCCGCCCTTGGACACCCCCAGCCCATGAAGAGCCGCAGGTGCGTTGCTGTTCTTTTAGGAAAGTTTACGCTCAGTTCTTGAAGGTCCCCAAGTCGTACTGATTTGGAAATACCTCTGCTGGCAGCTGATTCCACAGAGAGGTGGAATTGAAATGAAATTCTCTTGAAGGGAAGCGGAAATTGAGGATTGAATTGCACGTCGTCTAGTGTATCGTGCTAATGCAAAGGAGACCTAAAAGATAGCAAAGAAAAGCATCGTCAGCGTACTCAGCATCGGTGCATAATTAACATGCTCTTGCATTGGTCTGGATGGATGCGGGACTTATTTCTATCCTATTCGTGCAAATCTCATATCGTGATTACCTAGTACTAAATGCACACCTTCAATGCATTTTCCTCCTTTGAAAGCATTCAACGTGCCTCTAGCTGGCGGTCATAGTACGGACCGTCTCCCCCGGAGAAGTAATACGCGGGTGAGAAAAGCATCTACTACTAACTATAATACTTGCTGTAATCGGAGTCACTGTCGGTGAGGGGCGTCTGTGTGGGTAGACTCGTCGGAGCAGGTCTGGCGCTGCAGGCTACGCACACGTATGTATCTGTATCCACGTCCCTCTTGTCATACGGAGACACCAGTCTACACGCGGTGCACACCGGATAGTCCCTTCGAGATCGTCTCCCCTTTCCTTCCTCTGCGCTAGTTCCACTATTTTCTTCACTGTTACACCGACTTGAAACTGATTCCTCTTCTTTCATATTCAAATCGTTTTTTATTTGCTTCTTTCCTTTGTCTGCGGTTATTGAAAGCTCGCTAGAATCTAAGCTACGCGATTTCCCACATTTCTTCAACGATATCTTTGTTGTATCAATGGTTTTCATATCGTTCTTGAAATATTTCTTCGTTCTTCTGTGCCGTTTATTATTGACGAGAATAAGGCGTCGTGAAGGTTCTCCCCTCAAAGCGGATAAACTAACCTGGGCGTGTAAAACTTGCGGGTCTACTAAGTCTAGATAGCCGACGCTACAACTCCTTGTCATCGTGTCGTATAATGGCATATTTGCACAGACCGGGCTTATAGGAACTACTGTTGTGGTTCTCTGAACCCTCCGTTCCTCTCTAGGTTTCTCAGCGACATTATTAAGGGTCGTGTCTATCGGTGTCTCTTCATCGATATATTTAAGATCTTCTCCTTTGTGTAAATTTTTCAATGTATCGTTCCTTTTACACATCGCATCTGGATGTACTTCATGTTCAAAATTCTTATTACATAACGATTTCAATATCCTAGTGTTCATTTCATAAGAAGTCGTTTCGCCCCTGTTACAAATGTTTTTTCGTATTTTAGATAGACAATTATCTGCTATGTGATTATCACATTTTTTAATAGTAACTTGCCGGCTAGGTTCTAAGCTTAGGTTTAAATTAAAACTTTGGTGATCATTATTGGACAAACTTCCTTTGAGAGATACGCTATCACTTCTTACGGAATAGTCAGTTCTGCCACCGTAGAAATCTCCTCTTCCTCCGCAGGTGACGGCCTGAGGAGACGGTCTTTCAAAAATGATGTCAGTTGGCGCAACTGCATTTTTGGGTGACTGTAAAGTAGGGACGGAACTCTCGCATCTAAGGGGAGATATAGCGTGGCGGTTGGGAACAGACGTAGAATTATTGACTCTTCTCTCAGTCGCCTGATGCACGTGTCTTACAGGCGCTGCGTATACGTTCTCCGTAACGTTATTTAAAGTATCACTCATGTCTATAAAGGGAAACTCTTCATAGGATTCGGCTGTCGCTATGGTCGGATTTGGCGTGTTGTTATTTGATGTATCTGCTTGAATATTAGTTCGATTCCCCTTCCTTTCACCGAGGATTGAAAGATTGAACTTTGTCTTAATATTATTATTCGAATGGGTGGGCGAATTATTGTCGTTGGGTTGAAAAACATCTTCTTCGTCCTCGGAAAATATGTTCGGGTTGAAATTGGGATCGGGTCCGACCGGGTAGTCGTCTCGCAGCTCCGTGATTGTCAAAGTCATTTGTCGCGGCTGTAAATGTAACAGCGAAGTTTTGTAAGTAACTTGTCCTAGGTTGGCTGGAACGTTCTTAGCGAGGCCGTGCATTTTGAACTTTGTTCCCCAAATATTTGAAGTCACTTCCACCAATCGAACGTCCTGAAATAGAAATTACACTTAATTTAATTAATATAAAAGTTTAATGAAATGCTTGTCTTAATTAAGCTATAAAAAATATTTTTTTCAATAAACAGTATACAGTATAGTATAGTAGTATAGTACAGTATACAATAAACAATAAACTAATCAGAATTAAATCACCTCCGGTAACGAGTCTATATAGGCGAGTTCGTCAGGCGGGTCACTCTTGTCAGTTGAATTTCGTGACTTTCGTCGTTCTCGGGCGCGCCGCCGCCGCTGAAGACGCGGCGAGCCAGAGCACCCTGCCATCCAATATTGTTTAGGAAAAATACACAAAAATCGGATCGGAATAAGTGTTAATAAGCAACATGAGCCATGACTTACCCTCCTCTCTTTCCGTGTCTGATGAACAGGAGTCGTCTTGGGAGATTCGCTTCCGAGCCGAAGTGCGGGGCGTGCGGGGGGCGCGGGGTGAGGGGACACCTCCACTGGACGAGCTGCCCGCGCTACTGCTACTAGACTCCCGCATCACGACTACCGTTGCACCCTCTGTTAGATGTCACGGACAAGACATCAAATTGATAATCGTCTTTCGGTAAAAGTATTTATAAATAGATTGTAATTAGTATTATCTTTTACAGCAAAACAATTCCTACCTACCTTCCGATTTGTAAAAACGTTGCGATTGAAAGCCTCCTCGATTTCTACCTGTTTTATTTTGTATTGAGTTATATATATGATGGTTGACGGCACGGAAGAGAGACGAAAATTGATAGGAGACTGAGTAACCTATTACGGATCGTCAACTTACAAAGTTTTAATTTATTGTAGGCTCACTTAGTATGAAGAAAAATATTTTTGGTGTCCGTATAAGTTTTTACGTTACACTAAAAAACAATATTAAATATTTTCTTTTCGTGAATAACGTTAAAATAAAATTTTACCTTCAGCTTGCGGGTCGAAAATAACGAACTCAGGCCTTATTTTGCTGGTCCTTCGGCCTTTCAGCAAAGGGACTAGCCCGCCAAGGTGTTCCAAGTAAAGTGTGTAGGCGCCGGCCTCTTCGTCGTCATGCCTTAACATAGTGCAATGGAGCCTGGCACCAGACACTGGAGGTCGCGAAACAAAACGACGTAATTCACTGGTTTCAGGAACATTACACTGAAAAAACATGCGACTATCAGATAACTGGTTCCCAAAGTGATTTAAAGTTTTATTATAAACAACGACCTCCAATGGGCATGTCTTATAAGACTAACGACCTCTCGGAAAATTAAAACTTTTAGAATGTACAGTTTTACGTTAAGAAATATGTACGTAACACAGACAAAGAAATATATTCCACGTGGCACTCATTTTTTAACAAAGAACGCATATTTTTTTATGGTATAGCAGACAACTGTGCAGGTAGGATTCCTATATGGTAAGACATTACCGCCACAAGCCGCGCATTGGTTGTGTGGCCGGATTTTTACGCCACTTAAGCTGCTTTTTTAACGATCTCCGATATCCTCAATGACTTAGCGTAACATTAGAAGTACCATTCCAAGTACAACTTCCGTATCATGCTGAGTAATCTGTCAGTCCATGGTATCACTGGACGAGCCAACCCATTTAGTAAATTAGAATAAGTTTCTGCATGACTCTCTTACGGGTGAGACCCAATTAAGAATTTGCTTCGAAAAGAATCTGTCATCTCCTGAAATATCTTACTAAAATGATACCCGTATAGTATGCGCAAAGAGGCTGGCTAGTGCGGGCTGAAGACGTGGCGGCAGGGGCAGCTTTGCAGCCAGGCGAGGATGTCTCAGGGCAGCCGCAGCGCGGACTCTCGCAAGCAACTGCAAAGGCGCCACGACTCGCCAAACTCGCGCAGTACAAACCGCTCCGCCCGCACTCACGAAGAGCCGCCTCGCCGCGTGTCCCCAAGTCAGAGACGTCACTCGCGCCTGCCATGAAATTAAGTGAAATATTTTTTTCAACATAAATACAAAAATACAGCTCGTTACAACCTAAGCCCAATGCGAACAACCAGCGAAATCAACTCAGTGGGTGAAATGAAAACGCATTACTTATGTTTGGTTCCTTATTTATTTTCCTGCTGTCTGCAGTCAGCTGCAGTCTGTACTAGGCTCTAAACAATACATAGAAGACAAAGATGCATGGAATGTTCTGCACAAGCACTAACTGGTACCTTTTCAACTAGCCAATAGGCAATAGCTTATAAATAAACCAACTATTGTAAATTTGGCGATAAAAGAAATAAACCCTATGAGTGTCTAACTAGTTCTTCTCGAAGAGATATATCTTGCGAACCAATGGTAACTTTACTATTGTAAATCGACTTGCAAAAGTGCCCCTTACGGAGCCTATTTGAATAAATTATGAAAAATTTTGAAACCAAAACCTGCTAAGAAAGCAATTACAGCGTTGTGCTGATATGTTTGTCTTTGGGTAAAATGTTGGCTCAAACTTTAAGGTTATAAGTTGTATATGCCTTTGAGCTTTGTTTATATTCTGGCTCATTCTCTGTCTTTGTTTATGTAAATATCATTATCAGAAGCCTAAAGAATAAGAAGGAGAAATCTCATTAATCCTAACTGATACCTAATATGATCAAATAGTAAAATCCATGGTTACTTTTTTTTATGTGACATCTGATTACACTACTACTTGTGCTTTTTTAAATAAGAATTTTTTATTTTGTTACATTCATTAGATTATGGTTAGACTTCTATTAGATAATCTTAAAAAATATAATACCTGAGTGTAAGGTATTGGCACAGTGTAAATGAGAGTACCCGTATCCGAATAAAACTTCACCACGTTGTTGAAGGGAGGTGTATCTTCTGATTCGCCACTCTCTATCGAAAATGGCATTTATTGTCATTAGATTCCTACTTAATTCTAGATATTTATCACTTAATTTGTTATTTATAATTATTAGTACCGTTAAAAATCATAACAAAGTTTTAGAATAAAATGGGGATCTATAAAATGGATATATCGCGCCATATTCACTAGGAAGGCATAATGTAAGCGACCATAAAGCGATACATCGTAAAGTATGTGAGATTTCACAAACTAATCTCACAAAATCAATGCTAATATATCAATGCAAGATAATATGATCGTATTTTTATAAATTATTAGTAGCACGGACATCAGAACTATTATTCTTAAACCACACAAACAACCTTTATGCTAGGTATTTTTTTTTTGGTAATTTTCACATTTTGAAAGGATTATTTTTTTTAAACAAGTCACATTACAATCAAACAAGTCCATTTATCAAAGATTATTCTTGATAAATGGGCTATCCAACACTGAAATAATTTTTCAAATCGGACCAGCGGTTCCTCAGATTAGCGCGTTCAACAAACTCTTTAGCTTTGTAGCAGCACGGCATTAGCAGCACCGTGTTTGACCCAGCAGTGTGGGAGCGAGACAGGAGGGCCAGAGGAAGACCTCCCACAGTGCTGCCTCTAGTCAAACCCGGCGGTAACGGTGCAGTGCTCGCTACGGTTAACTACTAG
>DWCF01007143.1:0-11138 GCA_018230265.1 Delias oraia | reverse complement strand
ATGACCTCCTTCTCAATGATCTCCTTCTTGATCACCGGGTACGGCACGTGTTGAACCACTGGTACTGGCACGTGCTTATATTTCTAATTGAATACTATTTTTTTATTCTATAGCGGACAATGGAGCAGGTGCGTCTCCTATATGGTTAGAGAAAACCGCTGTCTTTGAACAACCGCGTCACAGTCCGCGTATTGGTTGTGTTGCTGGATTTTTACGCCCCTTAAGCGGCACTTTTAAAGCCCCCCGATATCCTCATTCTGCGAAACACAGCACAAGTACCGTTTCACGCGAGTATTCTGTGAGCCCGTGGTATCGATTAGTGCATCTCCGCCATGGGTGAATATCTAATCACAAATAACGGTACGTCTATTATATTTTTATATTTTCAGGTATCCTTGGCTTCGAAACTGGGTACTCATACTCAAGTCCATATGTGCTAACGATATGGGAGGCTCAGTACGGCGACTTTGCAGACACAGCTCAGCCAGTTTTTGACACTTTTATATGCAATGGAGAGAGCAAGTGGGTCTGTCAGTCTGGCCTCGTTATTCAATTGCCGCATGGGATAGATGGGGCTGTGAGTAAAATAATTATATAGTTGCTGTGTGGTGCGTCATAATTTGAAGTCGGGTCGAAGAGTCATGCTGAAGCATATGGCTCGTCCGAAGTGATACCATGGGCTCACAGAATACTCTAGCGTGAAACGATACTTGTGCTGTGTTTCGCAGAGTGAGGATATCAGAGGCTCTTATAAATGTCGCTTAGGTGGCGTAAAAAGCCGGCAACACAGCCAATGCGCGGTTGTCCATGAGCGGCGGTGTTCTCTTACCCTACAGCAGACCCACCTGCTCCGTTGTCGGCTAAACTATAAAAAAAGATTTTTCTTAAATGTATATTTATATAAAAAAAAATCTTGTTCTCTGATAACAGATAACATTGTATTTTTAGGGTCCTGAACATTCATCTGGTAGAGTAGAAAGATACTTGCAGCAGGCAGACGATGATGAAGATAATATACCAGATCTTGATGATAAAGATATGACGTGTTAGTAAATACAAAACTAATTTGTAAAAAAAATAAAATGTAGGCTTCAATTGTTAATTTACTGGGCACTATATAAATGCACAATAATATACCTGTTTAATAAAATAATTACTTCAAAGGAGGACCCATAAGAATCAGTCTGCTCTGAATATTTATTACTATATTTCCCAAAGACATTTTTCATGATATCGCAAACAACGGAGCATTAGTTGTGTTCACGGCTTTTTACGCCTGTTAAGCGGCATTTGTAAGTGCCTCCAATGTCCTCACTCAAAATACACTCGCGAAATACAGTAGAGGTACCGTTTCAAGTACAACTACCGTTCGGCGCTGAGCATTCTTTGAGCTCGTGGAATCAATTGTTTTAATCTTGTTTACTAGTAAAACAGCTGCGTGCAGCCAACTGGTTAGTATGCAATGTGACGACTCCTGCGAACTACTTCCATTTGATGCGGCGGCAAATTGCGTTGCCCTTCAGAAAGCCCATCATTCTAATGACACCAAAGGTCGGCTTAAAGCACCCCTTTTATCGGTCACCTTTCAAGGACTTTTTGCCGGGAACGACCTTCCAACGGTTTGTTACTGCAATTTTATCCAAATTTGAAATTCTATATGGATAGTCATTTTAAAGTATATTTATTCAAATTTCTAATAATCCCCTACTCGTATTCAAGGCCACGAGGGCATGGCTGTTTTGATTGTTAAATTACTCTTGTACTTAAAATCGGCTTAGTCTATTGTTTTACTTTGTCTTCAAATAAGTAGCCAATTAACTATTAATTATGTATATGATTTTTCTCTGAGGTTTTAGTTCCATCGTTATAAAATATATCCAGCAAATACAACTAAACAATGATTTGATAATTGTAATGTAATGTTAATATTATATTTTGACAAATTTCATTAATTTGCATAACATTGCACAAAGCTTAAAAAGTTGTTTATTAAATCGTTTTCATAGAACTATTCCACAATCTGCCATGATAATAGGAATTGAATTCTTTCAAAATTATAATATATATTGCAATTAAGTATATATATTTAAACAAAAATAATTGTTAATTTTTTTTATAACAACCACTTGTACCTTTATATATAACATGTGCCTACTTACATTTTAGAGCAATAGGCGACTCGGGACCGGCAAGTAAAAACCCCAAAGAGGTTAAGAAGCTAATATTTTGTAGCGGCAAAGTGGCTATAACAATTGATGATTTACTCAAGGAGAAAAAACTGGAGGACAAGATTGCTGTTTGCCGTATAGAACAGATATATCCATTCCCTTATGACATAGTTTTGAAAGAGTTTTGCAAATATCAATCTGCAAAAGTGTTCTATTGTCAAGAGGAGCATAAGAATCAAGGCACTTGGCTCTTTGCTAAGGTCCGATTGGAAAATCTCTTTGGGAAAAAAATTGGGTTAGATGCTTTTATTACTTCCTGTAAATATAAAAGATGGATTTTGCTTCTAGTGACTTGTAACAACAGTCAAGAAAACAACCGAGTTTCTTTGCAATAAAAGCAACGACATTTAATATTTCCTATTACAATATCGTTACCAAATCACAAGTTTTACAATATTTTTTCACCACAGACTACAATACCCACATCCATCTGCGTGTGACAGATGGATAAAGACAATACCCAAATTAAAGAAAAATATAATCTTCTTTACATAAATATATCCATTTATTTTTTTCTACTACGGGTTGTTTATATTTCATATTATAAAACAGGTTATGACACGTAATATCAATCAATAAGTTTTGAAAATATATCATAACTTCTATTATGCTATAAATAATTAAACATACTAAGCCTTTGCTATAAAAAATCTAAATACAACCAGAATGTCAACTGTTTTAGTAGATAGTAAATTGTTTTAATATTTTATATATCCGAGAGCCTCGTAGCTTAAAGATTTTAAAAGTGTACCATGAAGCGAGAGGTATCCGCTTCGAATCCTGGTCCGGACAATTATAATTTAATTTATATATAGAATTTAAAAAATCAATATAAAATTATTCTATATTCAGGTGCATATCGAGACCACCAAGTCCCGCCTCTGCGACGGGTATCAAATGGATGCATGCAAAGGAACTTACTGATCTGAAAAATAAAATTATTGATCTAAGTTAATGAAATTAAATAGTTACATTTTTGTTCTGTCCGATAATGTTATTTTCTCTGTCATGTCAAATTATGTATATAAATTTATTAAATGTTGACAAAATGCAAAAATTTGCTTTACATATATTTAGTTTAGCGGTTTAATCACGAGACAAGAGCTCGTAAATTAATACCATATATAAATTATATATTCTGAGTATTTATATTTATATTTTCTGCGACATATACAAACTATGTTTCAAAATTAACTTAATGTTTCTGTATTAATGTGGCAGTGGTTAAGCCATATTAGGAGTAAAGGCATTGAGGAATCTTATACAAAGCATTAACCATAACGGCGTAGTGCACTCATCCGCACCAATTCGTATCCGCGGTTTTCACGCACGTACACATGCACATATCATTCATCTAGTATGATAACCACACCAATTAGTATATATTTGTTATTATTATATAGTATGTGTGAAAAATAAAGAAATTCTACGGACGGTGACGTGGAAATGGACAACAAAAAATATAAGTATACACATTGTTTTACAACTGCAGCGGTGGTCACACTTGCCTTTACTTGAACCTTAAGCCGTACAGGCATTGTTTAATAATTATTTTTTTTAGTAATATATGAACTTAATACAAGGTACTGTCAACCATAACTCGCGCTTGACTTTGCAATAGGCCATTATATTTGACTACGCGGCGCACTCTTTGCTGTCTAACGCCAAAACGGTTGATCGTATGAAAAAAAAATATAATAAAAGTGGTAGAGAATTTTATACTCTCCATCTTTATGACGGGTATAATTCTCATTTAAGCAATAGATTTTTTTAAATGTCTTAAGACGCGGAAACAATAGCACTTTTGAGACAACATTTACGACTAAACAAGACTGTATACCGATATACAGATTTGTATCTTTCATTCTGAGGTTGACCCCTTTTTTAACCTCATATGACTGGATTACAACAGCCACCCGTGACAATGTGAAAACCAGGGCTGGGCCGCAGAATATGTGAATGCGCTTCAAAAATCTTTGCACACTTATCCATACTAATCTTGTGTGTCTGTATGTATGTTACTTCTGTACACTAGTGTTGCCCAAATGCAAGACTTAAGCCAGTCTTGGTCTTGCGCCTATACATCTGGTATTGGTTTTGGTCTTGGTATTGCGCGTCCAGTCTTGGTCTTGGTCTTGAAGCAAGTCTTGAAATTATCTTTTAGACTATTGATATTTATTCAAGTTTACTTAAGATCTTAGAAAAACCTATCAGAATACGAACATTTTGAAGTTGAATTAGCATAGCCATAATAAAGACTATCTGGTTAGATTTATAAAATATGTTATTTAATGAGAAATTACAATAATCACTGCCTAAAAACAGCTGCTTGACGCAATAGTCTTGCAGGCTTATTTTTGTTCTTGCTCAAGTCTTACACGGACAGTCTTGGTCTTGCTAAAATTAGGCGGTCTTGGTCTTGGCCTTGCATTTGGGCAACACTACTGTACGCTTAAACCACTGAACCGATTTACATGAAATTTCATATACATAGTTTGAGTTCCGGGCGAAGGACACAGGATAATTTTAATCTAGTGAATAATGGTAATGATGAATGATAAATTTGAATTTTTTATAATAATTATTACTTTTTTTATAGGTATGACATGTGGATAATATAGGTATAGTTGACTATTAATGCAATTAACATTGCCGCGGGCCGCAGTTTGACAACTACGGCTTTGAAGGATGTTGATTCCAAATAAATATCAAAGACTTATCAGTTATATTTGGAAATAATTAAAATGAATGAAAAAATCGGACGTGTTTAATAGTTCGTTTGCACAGATTATTTACAATGTCCAGTGCTTATCATAAATTCCAATCATGATAATTATTTCCAACAACCCGTATGTACATTGAATAATATTTATGTATTTAAATTTTAACGTATTGTTGTAAATATATTGACACATGAGTAATTATATAATATATACCTACAAAGTTTCATCATCAATTAAATTATATTTTATTATCTGTTGAATACATATTATTTTTATCTGCTTTATCTAGATAGGGCAGATAAGCATGATTTCGTGGAGATGTACCTCGGATTAAATAAAATTATTCATTTAATTACAAAGACATAACTTGCTTTAAGAATAAATAATATAATTAATTCGTTCTCGAGAATAGCTGGGCGAGTTTTATTAGTGTTCTACCCGTGGGAGTGTCATGCTCTTCTAGCGTATACCGGCGCACTCGTTGGACCGGCTCGACCGAAGTGATACCACGGGCTAACAAAATAGTCGGCGTGAAATGGTAACTGTACTTGAAACAGTGTTTCACAAGAGTGAGTGAGGATATCGGAGGCCTTAGAACAAAATCAATGCGCGATCTGTGGCGCGGTTGTCCATGGGCGGTGGTATTGTCTTACCATATAGAAGACCCACCTGCTCCATTGTCCGGTAAACCATAAAAAAGAACAAAAATAAACAGACTAAGTATATATAAATATTTATTTGTAAAAAATGGTAAGTTTATTGCTTTAAACTTGTTCGCGTCACAATCAAGATTATAAGAATGTTTCCGCTAAAAAAGATTACAATTTTCTATTAAAATTATAATCACAGCCATAGGAACCATACCATAACAAAACCACGTCTTGTTGGCCTAACTTGATTTGAGCGGTTGCAATATTAATATATTATACACTATTTATGGCAAGATATAAAAATATATAAATTTCCAAAATTCAGTACTTGAAAAGCACTTAAAACTATCTATTCGCTATTCGTTTTTTATAAATATAATCATGAAAAATGTTTAGACAATTCCTTTTTACACTAAATTTAAAAAATCTATATAATGAACTTATGAGCAGCAAGATCCGGTACCTCATATATTAAATGCAATATCAATTTCGTCTCTATAAAAAAAACTGTAATCTTTGAATGTGGTAGCGACCCTTATACTTCCTCTCTTCTGTTACAAAATTTAGTAAACAATTAAAATTGTAAATGTTTTAAATATTTAAAAATAAGAAAAATCTTACTTTGTGTATAATTAAAGGAAAACAACAATTAATATATTTTAGTTCTGGCTATTACCATATTAGTCTATACTCTATACCTTACAGGCATGTATAAATTTTAATAAAGATAACAAAGAATCCTTTGGATCGTGTTATACAAACGAGTCTGTAACTTTTTTGACGCAAAATTAAACATTTTATTAAATGCCATTAAATACTTGTACTATATGCGTTATAAATGTTTTGATATTCGTTTAAATAATTCGTTTTGTATGTTATTCTGCTTTCTTAGCTTTACTCTTCTTGCTTTTTCCTTTGGGTTTAGAAGGATATATCACAAATAGTGCCAACTGAACGGAACATAGGCTCACAGCAACTAGATTTTGAACCTGTAACAGAAGAAAATCTTATATATCATTTAATTAATAAGTTAAACAATTTATGAATTTATATTATGGAATTCTAAAGCATACAACAAAAAAAAGATATCTGTAAATATTTTTTTCATATAATCTAAAAGAGATCTGAATAGAACTTACCACAAGGAATGAATTATTTAATATAATTCCATATATTAACCACATGAAGGTGACGATGGTACCAGAGAAAATTATAGGGAACGGCATACCTTCGGTACTTTTGTTCTTTATTATGGTTTTCTGAGAAGATAAAAAAATGATCTTCTTTGAGATAAAAAGAAATGATCTTTATTATGTCTACTGTTGTCTATTAATGTATGTTTCGTTTTTATAAATATCTTGTTGTAAATAGACATTAATAAATTTAAGATCGTCTTGTCTCGTAAGCTAGCGTAGCAACATAGGTTGGTACCTAAGCCTGGCGGCTCAAGCCACGGACTACATACACGGAATACAATTTATAATTTAATTAGTAATTAGTAAGTCTGGAACGGCCTGTACTTCCCGAGTGAGAGCTATGATGAAGATTATGCTAACATTCTAACTGGACTCATTCAGAGTGAAACCACGAGGTCACAGAACACCAGCATAAAATATACTTGTACTGTGTTCTCTGAGCAAATGAAAGCCCAGTAAGTTTTCCTCGCTGCTTTCGTTGCATATCCCAACCGAGCTCGGAATGCGGTGTACATGGGTGTGTAGTAATTTAAAAAAACACCGATAATTTTGAAAGCAGAAGTACACAATTTACATGCGACCGAAGTTGCAGAAAACAGCTTTGTGATATTTTATATTTCCAACTTACCAAACCAAATAGCGGTGAAGCTATCAAATAAAACATGAATGCGGTAATAATAGTTCCGAATCTCGTTTCAATGAGCTTAGGATCTTCATATTCAGAATAGCCAATCAAAGCGGCTGAGAGAGCTCCTCCGGCGCCAATCTGGGCCCAAACAAGGCCCTTCTGAGGTGCATAGTTGAAATAAATCACCAGGTAGACGATATTGAGGGCACAACCCACAAAGTTCACTTGAATCATCGTGTCGTCGCGGAGAATGAAGCCATATTTCAAATTCAGAATACTCCTGCGATTCGAAACATATCGTAATTAATATTTTTACCTCATTTTTAATGCAGGTAGATGCTTTATATGCTATATCCTATTTTATTTATTTTCTTCACGAATTTAGTTCAATTAACAACATTTTTGTGGATCGTTTGTTTATCATAATCAATATTGTTTGCTACTATTATCAAATTATTAACATAACAAAATCTTTTTGAGTAAAAGAATTTATAATTATTAGATTTACCTCTTTAGATTTTATTTTTAATAAGAATAAACTTACATAATCATTCCACCAACGAAAGGCATAATACCAATTCCTTTAGTGCTTTTCTGTTTGTAAATGTCGTAGCAGAGAAAAAAACCCGAAAACATTTGTCCTATGGTCACAACGGCAGCTACTGTGCCGACTATAGCCTTGTAAGGCTGTAATATGTTGGATAGTGCTTCCATTTTTGAATCCTGAAAAACAAACTTTTGTTAAAAGCACATCCTACTCTCACTTATTAATTATTCGGTAAAAATAAAATAAAAAGCCGATTTTATGTCGTCTTTTTCGTCTAATAGTAGGTACACTATTACAATATATTTTAATGTGCGTTTTGATTCAATGTTATCTTAAACACACTATTTTCTTTTACATATATGATAATTTATATTGTATTTTAGGAGCTTCTTTGTGTAAAAGAAATAAATTGCAGTATTAAAAAAGTAACATTTTAAAATCTCGGTGGCGAGAACAATAAGTGCCTATTACGCTGAAAAGTCAATTTATATCAATTTGCTATATGAATGTATGAGGATGAAACTGTTACGTTCATTTAGCGTATGCACTTGTCTTTTACGTCCATAAATCGCGTGTAAAAAACTTGAAAACTTTTCATATTTATTACAATTATAGAGGTATTGTATATTTTTAATGTTGCAGTGGTTGTCTTTAATATGTTAATATTCATAAATAACTTAAGGACTTTGATATTAATGGCATAAATTGTGGATTATACTATAGTAAATTTGAAGCAATTAACATGTTCACCTAAATTGATTTGCTTTATGCATACTACAGGAAAATATAAATAATATTATAACTAATTCACCTCCCAGTAATACACTACAATAAATAAACATATATTGAAATATTAGAAGTACGCAGAGCGTTACAAATGAATAGCAATATAGCTTATTTAACATTAGAAAAACTAACTGAAAAGAACCAAAAGAAAAAGATTCCACCTTTTTGCCCATTTTTAGGATTTGAAACAGATATCATCAAGCTTAGCTTGTACTAGAGCTAAACAATGATGAGAAACCAAAATTGAAACTTTTTACGAAAATTCGTCACCATCCTTGGCTAGATAAACAGCTTGTGTACCAACTCAATACAAAAAAATAACTGTAGAAAGCCAATATCCAGATAGGCATTCCTGTCAAAAGACAGTTTAACAGGTAAATTAATAAGTGAAGAAATGCAAAACATCAACTGTAAAAGGACTAAGAATGTGTATATTAAAAAACGTAATTTTAGTGAAAGGTATGTATGAATATAATATATATAATAATGACGGAAATGAAAGTATAAATTCTATACTTGCCTAAATGATATTAAATGTGTATAGTAAAGGCAACTACGCAAAGTGCAAATAAATTTCTGCTAATGGTTTTATAGTTTTTATGATAATTATATTATGAAAAAGACCAAAACTACCAGATAACTCCAATTAGAGTATTTAATATTTTTGCAAAATGAATCTACTTCACTAGAAACTGTATAGACACCTGTAGACACTACATTTTAAACTAGAAATCAAGAGCAAAGAATAAGATTTGATGATACTAATGACATAATGGAAACTCATCAGACTAAAATTGGATACAAAATAATATGCAAGGGTATTGGATGATAAGAATAATATAGCAATAACCTACTATTAGAACTGTATACAAATTATATGTCAGATAAAATACTTTTCCAAAAGAAATAATTTTTATATAGATTTTTTTCTAATGGGTATATGAGAGCCTACCAACCTATCTTGCATGTCTTTGGTTCTATATACAAAAATATGGATACCCATACACAGAATCTTTTTATGTGTGTTACTATTGATGTTTAAAAACTATCAAGAAAATATTTAATATTTATTAACAATTTTAGAAATTAATCTAGGATGGAAGCTTACCTACTTCTTTCAAAGGACTCCAAACTTGATATCACTGATAATATTTAAATAATAATAATTTTTAATTTATATTATAGAATTTTCTCTTATACAACAACCATATATAAAATCCATACGAGTCAACAATTGTATATATATTAATTTATATTTTAAAATTTAAAGTTCATATTTCACAGTAGATTCTAAATCCAGAATACTGTAATGTCTAGTTCGAAAATTAAACCTTTTTTATGTAGGTGTTGCTACACCTAATTGTCGAGGTTTTCCTAAATATCCACTTTTTTGCTTTTCAGTATTATATATGAAAGTTGACACGTTATTGAACATTTTTAAAATCATATTCAAAATATTTAATTCAAATTATTATAAATTTATACCTATTTTATTTATAATATATATATAGATGAACTATGAAGATTTTTTGAATTAGATGAAACATAATATTATAATGTCAATCAGGATCTTAAGCAATAAATTAAAAAGTGATTTTCTAAGTTTCTTATCAGTATTTTCCCCAATAATTAAATATTTCCCTGTTTTTTCGAAAAACCTCCCAAACTAAGACATTAGTAAATTGTCAGGTGACGGATAACTTCTGATCTATCCTAAAATCGTATTTACGTGTCGATAGAGTAAAATAATTACGTCATTAGTAAATGACCTTTACATGACTTTTTTACAATCTTATAATACGGTAGCAATATATTTTTATAAATCTACAATAGTTTGTATCTAAGCTAGTGTAGGTTCAACATCTACATGTTTTAATATTATTTATGGATATTTATTAACTTTAATATGATATAAAATATTTTAATAAACTATTCACATTTCAACTTCTCGCTAAATCTTTTATGTAACACAGTCTTTAAATATATGTGGTAGTTAATTAGTAGTTTATTGACCAATTATCATATTATACAACAAAAACAAATTGAAATTAGAACTTCCAAAATGTGATAAAGATAAATAAATTGTCATGGTTTTAGGTGCCAAGATCGAGTTTTGGCGCCATCGTACCAACGAGAACATCACGAAATTAGCGTGATCGCTTTGCAATAGATACGCTTGCGAAACCATTATAATCTATGGCATAAAGAAAAAGTTAATGGTTATTATAATCAAAGTTGTTTCATGCTCAACATAATATAATAAAAGTTACAATAATTGAAGTGAACTGTTTACTATGTTACTATGACCTTGCATTAGGCCGTATATGACTGTACGATGTGCACTCTTCGCGCTCTACCTTCAAAACGGTTGGTCGTATGA
>DWCF01007142.1:0-11141 GCA_018230265.1 Delias oraia | reverse complement strand
TGAAAACGGAGTTCTGAGGTCCCTTTACATTTCAAGTGCATTTCTTTGGATAATTTAGTAGTAACCGGACGATATTTAATGATGTTATTATTCTTACTCACATAACCACACTGTGGTATTTGGCTTCCTGAGAGGTATTTTCAAACTTGGAGACCTTTAAAAAAAGCGTATTTAAAACATTTAAATACCGGCAACGCACCCGCGACATAGTGGATGTCCATGGGGAGATGACCGCTTATTCAAAGTGGCCTCCTACTTGTTTGACTTAAAATTTTAATAAATATAATTGTAATATGGTGTCTCGAATTACTTTTTAGGTGTTTTTTTATGATATGATGGTGCTGGCAGGTGGCTCGCCTAGAAAAAGCGATGCTCCGCTTATGGTCACCCCTAGACCTTGCTGAGCCGCGGATGCGTTGCCAGCCTTAAATGAATATGTACGCTCTTTTTTGAAGATCCTCAAGTCGTATTAGTTTGAAAATATCCCTGCTAGCAGCTGATACCACGAACGACAAAAAAAGAGGTAAGGTGCTTGATTAATAGTATGACGAATTTGATTAACTATAATTGCAGAAAAGCATATAAACAGTAAATCTTTGCTATTTAAGATCATATTTCCATATCATTCCTCAGGCATTCAGATGAGAAATATAGGTTAACAACACATCTTTACCGGAAATGCAGCGTGTAGGTTGCATTAATCTCGCTAATTGCCCTCCTGCGGTTTTGCCTGCTACTTTATGGTACCACTTTGAGAATTATCTGCGTAATTGATGCCTCTAGATTTGCATTTTCACCCTTCATCTTAACTTATCAAAGAAACACAGGCATAACGCGCAAAGTGAAGAAAGCTATTAAATAATTTCCAAATTTTCAATTCAATTTAAAACCAAAAGTGTAAACAAGCAGTTTAGAATCTATGATAGTTTTTACTATCACTCTTAATTAATATAAACTATACTGAATTTATTTTGTAGAACATTTAATAAAATAAAAAAATCCAATAATAAAAAAAATGTATAATACACCAAATATGAATTGACAAGTAATGTATGCTTCGCTAATGCATTTGCTGTTGGGATTATATTGGGACTTGGATTTGGATCGTACTATATTCGGTCACAGTGATACCACGGGTTTATCTGGTAATAATACCAGAGTAGAACAATAGTATTTTGTTTCGCTGAGTGAGTGAAAATATAATACTTATATGTGCTGTATTTCGCTGTGTGAATGAGGACGTCTTTGAAATTTTACCGCCCGCACAAGTGGCGTAAAGAAAACACATTCATAGCGCGGATTGCACCGCGACTATCCGTTGCAGTGGTAATCTTTTACCAAAAAGGAGACCCGTTTACTCAAAATACCTGTATAAAAATTTAAAGAAAATAGCACTTAAGATACTAGAGAATATATTAATATATGTACTTACAAAAAAAATATTATTCTTATTAAAACTATCAGCAAAAAGGAAGAGAAATAAATCAAAGGACAATCACAGCAACGATTTATTATCTCGCAATAGGGAAAAGGTATAAATTGGATGAAATCAAAGAATTTGTAAATAATATTCAGACGCCTGTTTCGAGAGCTTCGTAGCTAAGTGATTTAATGAGACTACCATGAAGCCAGAAGTCGGTTCGAATCCCGGTCAGAACAAATATAATTTAAATTATAATGTGCTAATACTGTCGCACTCATGGGAACCTTTCTAACTCGCTAATTCTGCCGGCTCGTCCAAAGAACCACGGACTCACAGAATACAACGAGGAAAGGTAGTTGTACATGAAACGGTACTTCTACTGTGTTTTGCTGAATAAGTAAGGACATCTAAGGCTCTTAAAAATTCCGTTTAAATGGCGTAAAAAGTCGGCTACACAAAAGTTTCGTGGACTATGGCGCAGTTGTCAAGAGGCGGCGGTGTTCTCTTACCATATAAGAAAAAAATCAACGAATTTATAAATAACATTCATCTAAATGCTGGAACAGTCCAGTGTGTGCCTTGCCCCCAATATCCTGGCATTATTCCAAGGGTAACTTCTTCCAAGTTTTTTTATTAACCCCTCGTAGCAGTGTAATTCGGGCCGTTGCTAATGAATTTCTGAAGCTGAAATCAAAACTTTTCTCGTTTGCAACGTATTCCGTCACAAGTTTTGACGGATAGGCCTTGTTTAAGCTGCTGTAATTTTATTTGCATAAAACGGATTAGTTTACGTAAGGAGATTGCGTGAGGCGAGGTTTCTCTCCTTGTTTGGGTTTTGAAGACGAAAGTCATTTTGCACATCTATATTATTCATGTTGAGAGCACGCACACGCGAATTAAAAATATGTTATGGATATATACTAATTTTCTCGTTAATGTAAGATAACAGATACAGTCAAATCTAGACAAACAAGAGTTTTAAAAAAGATGACTATCTCTTATAGAGATTTCTCTTTTTAGCTAATAGAGGTTTCTGGGAGCTTAAAATTTTACTATATGTATTGATAAATGTTATAATTGTACGCAGCAAACAAGGAAAAATTATTGAACAAATTTTCCTATCTTGACGATGGTTACGAGTAGAAGGCTCATCTTGGAAAATGAACCGCTCAAGCGGCGTAAAACCAGGCAACACATCAATAAACAGATTGTGGCACGGTTGTCAATGGGCGGCGGTGATCTTTTACCACAGAATCCTGCTCCGTTACTCTCTTTACAATAAAATATTAATTTATAATGACAAGAGTACAGCATTCAAGAAGTGAATACATAAAATATGGTTCGGAATACTCTGCTAACTTTCTCCCATTTGAAGTCGTTTATTATAATATAAATGGCATATCAGAGGTCCCTTCTATAATATGATCTATTATACTGACCCTATAAATCCTTCAAACGCCGTATATCAAAATCGAATTCAATAAAGCGCAACTAAGCTACTATTAACCTAAATATCGCTTTGATTCCTCCACAAAGAGATATAAGTGCTATTTGACGTTCTCCGAAAAATATTTTTAAGGTCACAAAGAAGCCGCTTTGAGAGGCCTCTCAATAAATTACGGTTACACAGTTAGCAATATTGTAATGTGAATTTGAAATATTTCTTAAGAGGTCTATTTGAATGATCAGACGACTAAAGCCTTTTTATTTACTGTGATATCATTATGTCGACTGTGCATAGTTAATCTTTTTAAATAAAAACCAAAATATATAAATATCTTTTGAATGAAAGTTAGTGTTTTTATTTAGTTTATCTTTTATGTATGGTGATATTGATATTTTTTTTTTATCTTAGTGCATATTTCACCCATGGGAGAGCTATGCTGCATATGCTGACGCACTAATTGGGCCGGCTCGTCCGAAGTGATACAATGGGCTCACAGAATTCTCAATGTGAAATGGTACTTGTATATTTCGCAGAGTGAGTATGGATATCGCAGGCCCTTAAAAGTGCTGCTTAAGCGGCGTAAAAAGGCGGCAACACAACCAATGCGTGGACAAGATGCGTGCGAAGATTTAATAGGGGTGTTTATTAGGGTGAAAAAAGGGACGATATTTATACGACACGAATATAAACTAAAAAAATTTTTATAACAATTATAATGAGGAGAGATAGATTGTACTGATAATTATTACATTAGTTTATACTTTTACTGATAGCCGTGAAGCGCCGGCTTTGAATTACGCTTCCACAAGTCATCCCGAGTTGTAAGAGGCGACTAAACGACAAACCGGAGGGCGGGTAGCAGCGTCCTCCACGTACCATACAGCTGAACTGTGATCGCCAAGCGTGGCGATTATGGAAAATATCCCCCCAACGAATATATGCATGGCGGTTCAAAGGGGAGGCCTATGTCCAGCAGTGGACGTCTTACGGCTGAAATGATGATGATACTTTTAACTACTATAATTAATCGTAGCTGCTTTGTTACTGCGTAACTCGTTGTTGTTCAATGGAAAAGAATAGAACTTTTTCGACTTATAGAGGATTTTGACTAAACGAGATTCGAGTTGTCGAGATTTCACTGTATAATCATTTACAATTTATTTTAACTGAAAATAAAGTATGTAGATTGTATTTATTCAGTAAGAAAATAACATAAAAATAGCTTACCTGAAAATAACGCAACTTAGCAACATCTCTCAATTCTCACGTAGGTACCTACGCTTTGTCGCAATTACGTTATAAGATTACTCAGCATTGAAAACAACATGACGTTTCGTTCAAAGACAGTGACAACGCTAAACGCGGCTAAATAAAAATGTAAACTACCTTTTATATATAGATATACATTATTTGTATTATTATTAAGATGAAGTGGCCATGGGCTGGCCACATTGCTCGAAGAACGGATAACTGATAGGGAAGAAAGGTTCTCGATTAGATGAACAGATTGGGGTATATAATTTAGTATATTAGCAAATTTCTGACAAATGTCAAGACCATTGAAAGTTGGAGTCTGTATTAGTCTCGAAACCTGTATGACAGAATCTTCAGGTTTTAAGTTTTTCGTATAAAAGATATTAAATGTTAAAATAAATATATAATATTATGTTATTAAATGTTGCCAGTGTTGACATACGGATCTGAAACGTGGTCGCTTACGATGGGTCTAATGGAGAAACTCAAAGACACTCAGCGATCTATGAAGAGGGCAATTCTCGGAGTCTCGCTGTGAGATAAAATCAGAAATGAGGTTATCCGCAGCCGAACCAAAGTAATTGACATTGCCCGCCGTATTAACAAGTTGAAGTGGCAATGGGCTGGCCACATCGCTTGACGAATCGACAACCGATGGGGAAGAAAGGTTCTAGAGTGGCGATCGCGTACCGGGAAACGCAGAGTGGGACGTCCCGCCACGCGATGGAAAGATGATCTCACGAAGGTCACGGGCAACCGCTGGATCCAGATCGCTCAAGATCGCAGTGGGTGGGCGTCTTTGGGGGACGCCTATGTCCAGCAGTGGACTTGAATGGGCTGATGAAGAAGAAGAAGATATGATTAAATATATATATTATAAAATACATATTTATATAAAAAACTCCGTCTACTGCAGAAGCAGTTATAAATATTTATAAAGTTATTAACTTCGAGAGTGGTTTAAAGTTGTGGTTCAATTATAACTTGCAGGTTGACGGCACTGGATATTACGTTCTCTTGAGTTGTTTTAACATTTAATTTATATATATGAGAGAGTATGTATTAAGTCAACATTCATTTCCTTATATGAACTGGGAAACAATTAATACATTACACAGATTGCCGTATACTCTGGGCAGGCGTTATTAACTTCTTCCTATTTAGAAATTCTTGAGAATCTCGTAGCTTAATGGTTTTAAAGGTGTACCATGAAGCAAGAGGGTTCGAATTCCGGTTCAGATAATTATAATTTATATTACAATTTATTCGGTCTCTGGAAGGGCTTGATAGTGGCCGGGCGAGGGTCTTAATAGTGTCGCACACGTGGGAGAGCAATGCGGAAGCACACGCTGTCGCACTAATTGGGCTGGCTCATCAAAAGTGATACCACGGGCTCACAGAATACTTAAGGATATCGGGGGCCCATAAGAGTTCCAATTGAGCGGCTTAAAAGCCGGCAATACAACCAATGCGCGGACTATGGCGCGGTTGTTCATGGCCGGCGGTGTTCTCTTTCCATATAGGAGACCCACCTACTCCGTTGTTGCTTATATTTTACACAAAAAAAGCTAAATTGGTTTATAAGTCTACCATGAAGCGAGAGATTTGGCGTTTCAATCCTGGTCAGCCATAACAGGACTGCTGACAGCTGTCCTGTTATCACTGACTTTGTAATTTTTATTTTAATGTTTTCAATTTGTTTAATCTTTTCCTTCATTTTATGTGTAGGGGCGCTGTACCACTTGTGGTTAGGTTCAGTTATGTAACCCTGTTCAAAATTACGTTTGTAATTTTTGTACATATTAATTTTAATTGTTTTATTTTTCTATATAGGTAAGTTTAATGATTTACAAAAATCTCAATTAACCAGATTTATTTTCATTCAAAAACCTTTAAATGAAAGTAATCTAATGTGGTTCTTATTATAAACATTATTTTTTGTTTCAAACAATTTATCTCACTAACAGCACTCGCTTAAACTTAAAGAATATTTCATCGAGATCATTCTTCAAACGTCGAGACAAATTGTCTGGATGGTATATAGATACACATTGCTTTGTTGAACGTAATAATATAGAAACTTTCATATTTAAATTTGTATTGTGGTGTTTCTTACCAAACGCCATCGAAAAACACCGATTTTTATGTAATTTTGTATGGATGACGGTGGACAGTGGATCACTTATCCTAGGTGAGCCTTCTGCTCGTTTACCATTGTTTTCTGTAAAAATAAAAATTGATTTTCAGGCTGCTTTTATGAATCCCTGTTATGTGATGCGACAGGTGTGACATGCCATTCCGGCAAAGTTCAAAGCAAGGGTTGGAAATTTAAAAATATCTTGACTTGAATTAATTTTGATTACTATAATGGTAGACTAGTAGCGGCTACCTCTAAACAAGCCCTTCCTAACTCTCATTTTAGTAGTGGAGAGGAATAAATCAAACAATTCTACTTAATAATTAAGGCGAAAGTTTATTATACGAATTAATATCTCTTACATTTTCAAGCAAAAATTACAGAAAGGATTTTAATGAAACGTTGCAATAATATATAATGATTTATAATATTGCGTATATTTTCAAAAATAAAATAAAAAATGTCTTGTAAGTCGGATGCGATAGGTGACGTACGTACCAGGCTGGGCCACGCCTTCCGAGTCCTTTAATATTATAAATATCACATAATTCGATTGAATAAAATAGCAATAGTAAAAACCTTTATCGCGGAAGTCGTATGTTGTACCGAAGAGTTTCTTTGCTTGTCTCCATTTCATTGAAAAGATAAGACTATATAATACAAATTCTTATACAATATTTTGTGATTAAGATAAGGAATAAATCTTTTCAATATATAATAAATCTTTTCAATATATAATAAAACCACTTATAACTGAAATGTATTCGTTGTTTTGAAGTTTTCACCCGTGAGAGAGCCATGCTGAAGCATATGCGGACGCACTAATTGGGCCGGGCTCAACCGAAGTATTACCACGAGCTCATAGAATACCAGCTTGAAACAATACTTATGCTGTTTCGCTGAAAGGGTGAGGTTATAAGAGACCCATGAAAGAATACGACTTAAGGGGAGTGAAAAGACGGCAACATAACCAAAACCTAATACTATACAAGAGCACCGGCTGATCCATTACCCGTTATATATTTAATAGAGTCACACCTGAAACAGGCTACCTAAAACTTGCCACACATTCCTAAAGATGTGTATCCAATAAATTCATGAAATTCAAACAATAGCAACCCTTGTCAAGGTCTGACGTGTCCCATTACTGTACCATAGATATAAAGAACATTGAGAAAATTGACAGATGACAATTTACAGAAAGAATTCGTCACAGAATATTAATATCTTGTACCATTTTCTGTGCTGAACCATTATAACCTTTTATTTTTTTGGCGACATTTTCTTATAGTTTTTTTTTATTATTTTCTATAAACTGTATTTTTTCAAAGTTTTAATTGAATTCAATTAAAAGAATGACAATGGTAGTGATATGGGCAATATTAACAATAAAACTTCCAACGAGTTCCGTGTAAAGAAATGAAAATCGACTCTAAAAGGATTGAACTTAGAGTGTAAGAATTGAAACCTGTAAAAATTGGAAAAGTATTTGCCTTTTCTTCAAAATTGATCTTTCTTTTTAATTATGTATGTATTGTAGCTTGTACTAGTGGGAATCTAAAATCAATAATTTTTTACTTTACCAGACAGAAGACTTTCTGACAGAAAACCAGCGTGAAACAGGATTTATACTATGTTCGACTGTGTACCCCAAGCTGCTGAAACCGGCGTAATAATCCGGCAACATAACCCTTATTAGACGGGTGTCCATTTTTCTTCTTCTTCATCAGCCCATCTAAGTCCACTGCTAGACATAGGCCTCCCCCAAAGACGCCCACTGTCTGTCTGGTGTCCATTGTCTGCTGTATAATACAAGTTTCACGTCAAAATATATATTTCTTATAAAATAAACTCAGACAAAAAGTTTGAATCCGTTATAATATAGGAAGTTATGGCGGCGGGATAAACTCTGTCATACTTCAAAAGATAATTTGTCTCCGTCAGTTATCCTTAATTGCAAAAGTTTGCGCCTGAAATGTATCATGTAAAAATATTATCGTAAATTATATATATCGCAAGTTTCTTTGTTAGAACATTTTAATAGGCCCTTCAACAATTTTATTGTATAGCGGGCTACAGATCTCGGCGGGTCTCCTTTAAGGTAAAAGATAACCGCGGGCCATGGACGACCGCGTCACAAGCCGCGCTTTGGTTCTGTTGCCAGCTTTTTATACCGCTTTAGTAGAGCACCCGCGGTAGAGCCATGCTGAGGCATATGCTGACGCATTAATTGGGCCGGCTCATCCGAAGTGAAAACACGGACTCACCGAATACTCTGCGTGAAACGGTACTTGTACTGTGTTTCGCTGAATGCAACCAATGCGCAGATTGTGGCGCGTTTGTCCATGGGCGGCGGCGTTCTGTTACCATTAGAAGACCCACCAGCTCCGTTTGCCGCTATACTATAAAAAAGAATAATTTCAAGTACCTCCGGTATTCACCTACTCATATACTACATTTACAATTACAAGAACCGTTTCACGTTGGTATTCTGTGAGCCCGTATCAATCCAGATACTAAGAATCTTTGTTCCGCACTTTATAATTTATATTAATTAAATAGATTGCAAGTTCCCTTCACCTTTATAATTAGTTTTTTATGACAATACAGGAAATCATTTATCAGAGTGTAAATAATTGCTTTAATTTTATTATGGCCGCCAATTGTCTTTGGTTTATTCAGGGTCACGGTTTAGGTTAAAAACGTCAGTTTAAAATTCTCTTTTTAAAAGTAAGGGACAAAAATTATTTAATTTAATTAAAATAATTTTTTAAATGTAAGGGAGGCCTATGTCCAGCATTGGACGTCTTACGGCTGAAATGACGATGATGACAATAAGTTGATTAACAAAGATTTAAAAAAACCTATCAAAAAAAACATACAAACTATGTTTTATTCTATTTCGACTCTGCTCTAAGTACTTTTATTGTAATAATGTTAACAACACTAGATAGAATGAAATTTTCAGTAAGTATAACATTAAAACAGCTTGAATTTTTTAAAGATATTTATTTTAGACACGGAACTATGTGTTCTATACGAAATAGAAGCCTTAATAAATACAATATCAGTGAAAGAAGTGGTTTAAGTTAACTTTTTTTTCTATTTCGAAGAACAATCAGAAATGGTATAATTAATAAAACTATTTTAATATAAAGGAATCGTTCCTATATTCGTATTACGAATCGCAAATTTTGACCCTTCCTACACCACAAGTTACGCGCCGTAACATTTTGATGACCCCCTTAATGTCACGATATACCCAAATAAATATTTTTACCCAAAAAATCATAATTTAAAATTACATATAATATTTTTATGAAAAATAAAAGAATTTACGTACCTGACCCGTTGTAATAAAGCTCCCTCCAACAGCTATAACACTTGGTAATATTTTAAGAGCTAATTCCTCAAATTGCGTAATTCTTGAATCCTCCCATTTTTTATGGTATAGCGGACAACAAAGCAGGAAGGTCACCTGTATGGTAATAGAAAACCGTTGTCTATGGACAACCGCGCCACAGTCCGCGTATTGATTGTGTTGCTGGCTTTTTACGCCACTTAAACGGCATTTTTAAGAGCCTTAGATATCCTCATTCACTCAGCAAAACAAAGTAGAATCATGGCTTCAAATAAGTACAACTATAACGCTGAGTATTTTGTGAGGCCGTGGTATCATTTCAGACGAGCCGTAATATCCCGTATAATCTATATATGATGTTTTTATAGCTTAACTTTCCTTCATCATCCATCCTAAGAGTTTTTTTAAATTTCCCAAATTAATTACACAGGATTGAATTTGTTTATTCTCATACAGATAGGTACGTATAGATGGCAACGGTTCAAAATCCACTGTAGCGATAGGCACTTAGAAACTTGGCGGCTTAGAGTTTGCAAAGATTGTTACTTGGTTAACGCCTTTTACGTGATATTACTCAGAATTCGAGAGACAAGGGAAAAGTTTTTATGTAGAAAACATTTTTTTTTTATTGTATAGCGGACAATGGAGTGGTATTTGTGTTAAGAGATCACCGCCTGCCATGGACAACTGCGCCAAAATCCATTCTGCGGTTGTGTTACCGAGTTTTTACTGGTTGAGCAGTATAATTTCAACAGCTTCCAATATCCTCACTCACTCAATGAAACAGTACAAGTACAGTTTTACGCTAAAAATTCTGTGAGCCTGTGGTATCACTTCGGACAAACCGGCCCAATTTGTGAGTTATCATATAATTCAACATGGCTCTCACACGGGTGCGACAGTGTTAAGACTTTCGACCGCCCACTGTCAATGCCTTCCAAAGACCGAATAAATTATAATTGATCGGACCGAGATTCGAACCCGATGCCTCTCACTTCGTTATTTAAAAAAGACCGTCATTTTATCCTTTCATTCGACACCAAATTTATCAAAACCGGACCACAATCAGATACGCAGGCATGTAGCAAAGCCAAAAATGTTTGTAGTACATACTCTTTTAATTTTTGAATATATCACGAAGTACACGTTTTATACGGAACTGTACCTTGATTGTGAAAACCCCATACAAGGTTTCTGATAAGCTTATCTGGACAAGATAAGCAATAAAATATCACTCATTCATAAATTCTAGTAATACAGCCAGTAAGTATTATAAATTTAAATTTGAGTTTAATTTTTTATATAAAAAAATTAACCAATTGAGGCCTATATAATCAAATGCAGCTAAAATCAAAATTTTAAATATTTAATAAACTAAAAAAAATATAATTAAAATTTATTTAAATAGCTACAATTTATATTTTAATACCAATTTGTAAGGAACATGGTAATATTAATTACTATTACGAGGTCCAAGGGGAAGCCATATGTCCAGCAGTGGACGTCTTCCGGCTGAAAT
>DWCF01007141.1:0-11141 GCA_018230265.1 Delias oraia | reverse complement strand
AATTAATTATAGACAAATAATTTGCAATAAAATAAAATTGCGACTATAATTAAAGATCTAAGCTATCCTATCTCTCAGTTGGATCAAACTGCATATTGCGTGCAAATTTGAACGAAATCTGTTTAGCGGTTTAGTAGTCCATCGCGGACAAACATCGTGACAGGAGATTTATTTATATTAAGATTATCAATCTAGTTGATTTTTTTTTATTATTATATAGCGTACAACCTGCCCCGGGTTGATCCTTGATGGTGATGTCCTTCATGATGAAGATCACCGCCACCCAAAGACAACTTAAGTGCTATAACTCTACGCGCCTCCATTATCCTCATTCACTTAGTAAAACATAATATAATCTCATATTGGTATTCTATGAGCTTACTGTGTCACCTCGAAGTAGTTGGCCAAACAGTGCTTCAGCGTGGCTCTCCCACGGGTAATTTGAATACGTATTGTATAGCCTGCAAAAAAAAATTGTAACATACACACGTTCAATGCCAAAAATATTTATTTAAAGTTACAGACTGTTCTCGTCCAGATCCGATGAGAACAGCCAATAAAAATATTTTTTTATTCTATAGTAGACAACGGAGCAAGTGGCTCAAGTGCCCATCAACAACCGCACCACAGTGCTCACATTGGTATGGTTGCCGGCTTTTTACGCTTAAACGGCACTTTTAAGAGCCTCCGATATCTTCACTCACTCTGCAAAACACAGTGCAAGTACCATTTCACGCTGAGTATTCTGTGAGCTCGTGGTGTCACTTTAGACGAGCCGGCCCAATAAGTGCGTCAGCATATGTTTCAGCATGGCTCTCTCATGTGATAATATTAAGACACTCGCCCGGCCACTGTCAAGCCCCTCCAGAGATCGAATAAATAATAAATTATATTATAAATGTCCGGACCGGGATTCGAACCCGATACCTCTCACTTTTAAAACCATTAAGATACGAGGCTCTCAAATTTTGATTCCACCGTATGCAGCATGATAATCAAACTACAAACAAAAGGGCTTAAAACTATTAAACACTGTCCAATTTGCAGTAACCTTTTCATCAGACACAATTATTTTAAATCTCCTCAATCGAAAGAGCTTAACTGAAGTGCCAATTAAAAGTGCCGTATTTTGACAATATTATGAGTGTAATTTTGCCGATTGCATTGATCGTTTAAATGCTCCAATTGAATTATACAGCCACATTTTAACTGTGCTACTATTAATCACCAGAATGCGCCATTTTAATTTGCACATAAATGTGAATACCGAAATTTTGGAACGGTATTTATATTCAAGAAAATTCTGAAATTTATTAATATTATGATCGATTGTGTGAGGATATCGCAGACCCTTAAAATGCCGCTTAAGTGGCGTAAAAAATCGACAAAATAACCAATGCGTGGATTATGGCGCGGTTGTCCATGCGCGGCGGTGTTCTCTTACCATATAGGAGACCCACTTGCTCCGTTACCCTCTATATCATAAAAAAATAAAATACTTGCTGTGTTGCTTTTAAACTTTCTGTTTTTATTTGTTTTTTCCCCGTTTTTGCAATAACAAATACGCGTGAGAGAGTGATAGAATATTTTAGACATCATATCAGTATCAAATATGAATAAGGTATTATATAGTAATTACAATTAAATACCCGCAGCACCTGTGATATGTTGCTGAATCTTTATATTATTCATATTTTTATATTCACTGAAAACTTATTTTCTATATTTTAAGTACGATTTTTATGTAAATCTCTCATATACAGTTAATTTCAAGTTCTCATCCATGCATTACACAGAGGTTTTAGCGTTATAGAGGCTTTAGTGCTACAAACGCTTACTATTACAGAGGCTTTAGAGTTACATAACACCGCCCACCGCTTTCGGTGAAATAAAATGAACATTAAAGCATTCAGTAAGTTGGTGTGGTTTCGCCCGCATCTGTCGTATAGTGAATCAATTAAAATTTATACACGCCAAAAGTAAATGTTTACAATGGAACGTATGAAACGATTATACTGTCGAGAACAATGAATGCAAAATCTATTTGAAAACCTTTTTAATTCATAACGTTTCAGTATAACTATAAAAATATAGTTTAATATTTATCTACTAACCCAGTATTGCCCAACATGTAGTCTGTGGACCTTCTATATATATGGAGATCCACGGTGTCATCTCTACCATACATATATTCTAATAATAACTACAATAAATACATCATCTGATTTATTTTTGCTGTTTATTTTATTTAAGAGTCCGTAAAAAATTCCTAGAGGTGCGTGGCTAAAATAGGTTGGAGATCCCTATACTAATTTTGAGGTTATCAATACCGGTACCGCACACGCGGCTCAGCAAGAACCGCCAGACCTAGGTGAGCATCCTGCTAGTTAGCATTTTCATAAAAAATATAGCTTTAGCATGGTCTATTTGTCAGTCACTTTAAAAAAGTGTAACTCTGCCTATTTATAAGAAAAGATGTGTTGATTTCAGTTTGTTATGACATTTCTTCATTCAGCGCCAACACTCTTGTAAAATGGTAGTAAAGTCAAAATTTGACGTCCAAAAACAGGAACTCTGTATCATGTTGAATAAAAATATTTTGATTTGGTCTTTGACTTATAATAATTTTATATTCACATCCAATATGCAGTATGAATACGCGTAACATTAAACCACGGAGTTTATATAATTAAATTAATCTAATTCTAATAGCGTTTCTTAGTAGTAATTAATATTTATATGTCTTAAGCCATCTTAACAGACGGAAACGCTCAGCACTATTGGGGAAATCACTTAACTTCCACATGGCCGTATGTAATGGAACGGCACATTAGTAAGTTGAGTGGGTCAGGGGAGCGCACGTCAAACGCAAATCGACCATTTGCAAGTGAATTATTCCGTAGTACCTTATGCAGAAACATTCCGGCCAATGATGAACTGGCATTTTAGTGCCGCGTTTGCTATCGCTGCCTAGCGGGACATTCCCGTTACGTAAATCTTCCTCTTACTGTGACACTTGTTCATTTTTTAAAATAAATTCCATTTAAAACATCTGTTCTTACAAAGGTTAATCAAAACAGATCAATAAATAAAGCAATCTCATAAAACGTGGCCCAGATTAGCCAAGGATTGTCTACTGGGGATGGAGTTTTCTTATATGAGTATCCTTGTTAACTTCCCATTTTTTATAAAATGAAAATTATATTGTATTTCGAAGAAAACGATGGTTGACGTTCCATGCCGCCTCGGTGGCGCCATGGTGCTGTTGTATAAAAAAATGTTATCTCTGGAATCGATTTCATGTCCAGTGACAAACCTATAACTAAATGACATATATTAAAATCTAAAGGAAATGATTAAATAAAATACGAAATTGTTTTGCATTTGAAACTACTTCACGTTTTCCGATAAAGAATTAATAAACATGAAATCGTTTCAATATGAGAAGATTTTCAATAAGGGGAAGGAATAGTGGAATGAAAATTATTTGATTCCTGATAACCTCTCGAGTCGAACCTCTCGATGAGTGAAGCATTGTTATTCATTCTTTTCAAAACTCTTGCTGTGAAGTTTGCATTTAGTTTAACTCGCAGCTTTATAAGTCATCATATTATATTTAGATGTTTATTTTTAAATATAATTGACCTATATAGTGTTATAATCCTGAACAAGCTCTAGTGAATTATGTATCTTGTATATGGCATAGCAAGCAATGAATCAGGCAGGGTCTCACGTATGCTAAGAGATCACCCGCCCATAGACAACCGTACTACAATACGCGCTATGGTTGTACTATCAGCTTTTAAGACCACTTTAGAGGTGCACGGACCTGCGATATCCTCACTCAGTGTAATATAGTACAGTATTTCACGCTGGAATCCTTTAAGACCAATTGGTGCAACAGCGTGATTCTCCTCAGCGAGGATTCTCCTCTGATAACGCTGTCATCAGCGTTAAGCCACCGTCAAGCCCTTCCAAAGAATGAAAAGGCAATGAAATCTGCAAAATAAATCAAAGAACAATCGGTCGAACGATAATGTTTCTGTCTTACACTGCATTAACGATGAGAGATATTTGATTGAGTTATAGAGAACAGTTGTATAGTTTGATAATGCCTATAAAAATATTATTTATAATAAAAATAACGTTTTCCGGGTCAGCTAGTTTTATATTAAATTCCTTTATTATGTTAACGAATTAAAAGAGTTACTATGAGATTTAGACCTCCCCCTTACCTTAATTTAACTATACGGTATTTTAACTGTGATATTAATGTGCAGTTGTCTGGCTGAGTCTGCGTCTTCCGTCGATCTGAGCTCGACCAGAACAATCCCATCGTAGCTTTGTAAGTACCTATTGCATCTAGTAAATGACCTCAATTTTTATAACTACCGTCGAAAATAGTTAAAATTATTAATAGTTAAAAACTGCAGTGATAATTTGATGGTGTATAGCATAATGTTCAATTAAATATTTAATTTGTAAACATATTCTACAATTAATAGTTTGGAAAAGATTTTTCCTCATAAACATTATGACTCATAAATATGAGTCATAATGTTTATGTCTATGTTTATAAATATAAAATCATAGGATCTGTACACTATTTTATTTATTAAATTATTTTTATTTTTTAAATTATTTTATAATTACATTAGATTAATAAAGATTATTTAAAACAAAAACATGGTACATTTTATATTTATTATTTATGTTATATTTATTTACAAAACGAAATATTTTAAGGATAATATGCGCAATATTACTGTAATTACTATGGGATTGACAATTTGTCAATCTTGTGCCATTGTCAATTTTAACCTTCAATCTCTTAAGATTTATTGAGGTTTTACAGCTTAACTAATAACGAACGTTCCAAATTTAAATTAAGTTATCTATCTGATGAATCGTAATCGAATAATCTCAAAGCGTAGAAGAGCCCGAGGCACTCGGATTATTAAAATTCACAAAATACTGAATAAATCTCTAAGAATGATGACTTGTATAGTACAAGACATCATTGACAGCTAGTGCGATGATAAATCACTATCCGACCACACCTAAATCGTAACATAATCGTAACTTTTTGCACAGATTAGTAATCTTGCTAAGTTTTTGACAGCTAGTTGTACTTGAGTTAGATAAGTTGAATCTAAACTGCTATCAAATCAAAAGTTATGGAAAAGAAACTTTTTTGTACTACTATTTAGTTTTTATGTTACTATTTGGTTATTTTTGTCTCTTATAAAGACGAAAATAAGTACATCTATAAGTTTTCTAGATAATCTTCTTAATTATAATCGAGGATAATCATTATCATCATCATTTCAGCCGTAGGAGGTCCACTGCTAGACATAGACATCCCCTTCGGACCTCCCTGCATACCTGTCGAAGGCGACCTGCATCCAACGTCTTCCGTCTTATAAAATTAATTATAATTAACATTTAGTAGTAGGATAATAATACTAATAAATATAGTAGTACGGATTTGGACATTAATATTACTGTGTAAATATGGCACAGATAAATCCACTTTCGACTGTAACCATTTGACATTTAACATCTGTAATGTCAACCGTCTATCACCATGCAGGTTTTACAACTAAAAGGTGTGGAAAAAAGTTGAAAAATTTGTTTATTATCACATAAATACTTTTTTTTGTAAATACATTCGTTTAAATAAAGCTATTCGCACCAGTTAACTCGTCTATACAAACTCACCATAAACCCGCGTACGTGTAAAAGCACTTGGTGTATTTCCCAAGGTGACGTAGCTGTCACAGCGTGAAGGCTTCGCTGATTGACGGCTTGGTGGATATGCTTTCATGAAAAACACTATTCCAACCAAAACTTCACCATTTATATTACAAAATTCGGTTGCAACCAACGAAAACGTATACACTGGAGAATTTATACAATCAAAATTGTATTCTAACAATAAAAAAAATTATTACTAAAGTAACTATAAGAAATTAATATACATAATTGTAATTGTCACGAAGATATAAGTCTTTTATATTATTTCACTGGTTGTTCTGTCAGTTACCACTACTCAACCCAAAGTAACAGAATGACTCGATGGGTTTCACGCTGATGTTCTGTGCGCTCGTTATCATTACGTACGATCCGGCTACAATTAGTGCGTCAGTACGGCTCTCCTATTTGTAAGAACTATAATTTTACTATTTTTTTTGTAGTATAATAGACTACGGAGCAGGTGGATCTCCTATATGGTAAGGGAACACCGCCGCCCATGGACAACCACGGCACTGTCCGCGCATTCGTTGTGTTGCCCACTTTTTACTCCACTTCAGTGACATTTTTAAGGGCCTCCGTTATCCTTACTTACTCTGCGAAACACAGTACAAGTACCTTTCATGCTGAGTATTCTGTGAGCTCGTGGTATTACTTCGGACGAGCCGGCCCAATTAGTGCGTCGACATTTGCTTCAACATGACACTCTCACGGATAAAATATATTGATGTTCAATATAGTGATATTGGTACTCGATTTACAAACAGAACTTAAATTAATTATTAAAAAGGTTTTCAAGCAACCATTCTGACCTTATAGCCAACAATGTCCAGGTGCCACCAATTAAACCGGCCCACTGTTTAATATTAAGTAACAAACTACAAGGAGTCCCTTTAAATATTTTAATGAACGTTTCAATTCCTCAACCTGTCGTTATTGTGTTTATCTTTTTTAATTAAAGCCTTTTCCAGGAAATGTTTTACGAAATTTTCTTTTAATTTAACGCTTTATCTTATATGTAGGCATGGCGTCCCTCATTCTATTTATTAGAACCTGCTTTGATGTATAATGTTCCAAAATTAACGCAATATTTAAATTTGCTGCCATTTAAATAGAATTATTTTGGCAATCCTAAACAATACCTACTCTACAAATAAATATATGATATATAGATAAATAAATAACCAAATTTTATGTACTTTATAACTTAATTTAAAACAGTCAAAAGAATAAAAACTGTATTTTTATATAATAAATCTTGCGTTAATTTTTGGAAATCATGTTTCCTGAATAGAATGAAATTATTTACAACGATCGTATCGTTATTGCTACATAAAATACTAATTATAACTCCTTTCAAGGAAATTGTATAGTTTTCTACAACAAACGTGAAACATAAATATTATACTAAGAAAAAGTAGAAGTTCTCAAACGATTCTTGGCATATGGACGTTAATAGATCTCTTGTAATAATGTACAGAAATTTAAATTAATTTAATTTAATAAACAAAATTAAGTCGTTTAAAGTGCTAAGTTTTACGAAATAAATATATTTGATATTGACGTTTATATACATACTTATTTAGAAAGTTGAATATGTAGCCGTAATGTCGTTCGATATAAGATTTATTACAACTACTAATACTCTAATAAACTTAACGTCTTACTTTAAACAAAATTAAAGAATAGGTATTACTTTGAGAGCCTCGTTGCTAAGATCCTGGTTTGAGCAATTTATTTATATTTGAACAAAAAATTATATTTGAAAGGACTTGACTGTAACTGGACGAGTGTCTTAACATTGTTACATCCGTGGAAGAGCCATGCTGAAGTATGTGCATTCACAAATTGTGTCGGCATGTTATAAGCGCTACGGGCTAACCGAATGCTCAGCGTAAAACGATACATGTGCCTACTGTGTTTTGTTGAGTGAGTTAGGATATCGGTGGCTCTCGAAATTATACCGCATAAGAGGAGTTAAAGTCGGTAATACAACAAAAGCGCAGGCTGTTGCGCGATTGGCGGCAGTGTTCTTTTACCATATAGGAGATCTGCTTTGTCGATCGCTACGCCATAAAAACATATTTTTGAATTAACAATAAAATTCATAAAAGATCCGGTTCATTTTGGAACCCATATATATCCCTCATAAGGCTTTTAACCACCCAGCCTCCTGTAGCTTTGACTCATTTACTATATTGTCACAACTTATAGGGTAACTCTACACAAGACTTACAGAAGGTATGTCATATAATAAATTATCGGATTAAGCTATGCATTATTTTGAATAATTTGCCTCTTTAAATGTTGAGCCTTTGTCGTATATTACGATCCGGTTCATCTAAATTTGTACCAGCTTAGACCTCGTTCATGGAAACAGGGGAGCGTAGCGCAAATAATTCCAATGAATGGAAATTTATGGGACCCCATATTCAGAAGAGTTCAGCGGAAAATACGTAAACCTTAGTTGACAGTTGTAATTTACGGAACTATGTAAATAGTGGATTAGTACTGTTATTTTAAAAATTAATACATAAATATACTTTTGTACTGATATAATTATTTTTTTATTCTTCTATAATCTAATCTGTATTGTATGTAAATGTGTATGTAGATTCTTGGGACCTGAAGTCAATCAATATTTAGGACAACGATTCAGCCATTAAAATTTTCACTTATTATCATTATATAGAATTAATTTTTCTTCAGGTTAAAATTTTACTTGTAAGCCAATAATAAATTATCAATCATAATTATCTATCCCTCTATATAATGTAAAAGCATATATCGTCTTCATTTCAAATTTATTCAAATTTATTAATATTAAAATATTTTTCTAGGTAGGAGGCTCACCTGGCTCGTTTGCCACCATTCCATAAAAAAACTTAAATATGGAGAACTATCAGTGGTTAAATGATAAAACTATAATTGAATCTGTAATGATATATAACTACTCTTAAATATATCAAACTATAAAAAAATCTATTTTTATTTTTAAGATATCGCCTTATTTTTAAATTTTGGTTATATTAAAATTTGAAATACAGCTTTAATATTCTATTTTTATGGTATTTTGGTGTAATATATTATTATTATTTATTTTATAAAGCCTATGATATATATGGTAGAGTGGTTCTGGAAGTTTCTTGACCTTCCACTTCGTACCAGACATACCACATCCCGAGCCAGCAGTTCCTTACCAGTATTGCCTTCTTCTGTCTTATAAGAAAACATTTAAATAAACGCTTTAAATTTAATTTCATTATTTTTTATGACTAAAAACTCTTAAATCTATACAACCACAAATTAGGTATTCTAGGAATAACCCAGCACCATTCTAATGCAAATTTTAGTACAATTCAAATTTGCCAACATTGAAAATCGCTATTCGTTGTTGCTAAATTAAACACAGTGACATGTAAATACCTAGTAATGCAGAGTAAAACATAAATTCCGAACGATGTCACGTAAATCGTGAGTACATTATTAACAAAGAATCCTTTATACTTTTTTATCCCAAACAGGTTTTAGCATTACAGAATATGTCATAAGCTATCTTTCGTTTAACAAGCTCGTCATGAGTGTTTCTCTGAGTACCCTAGGCTCACTAAGTTTCATTCGCCATTTAAAGACGTAAACAACCGGAAAAACGAACTTATCATGACGGATTCAGCCTGCCTCATAAAATTAGATGATAGGGTTCTATAGAGGAACCGCGAAAAAACCGTCTCCGCCAAACACGGAGGCGAGGACGTAGTTATGTCGCCAGACTCACTCCGGTGAGATTTCGATTGGCTACTCAGGCAGCCCATGACCCCGCGACGGTCCAAGCTGAGGTACCTGTCTCGCAGGAAACGCCCTTGAGCAAGTCACGGCTAAAATTAATTTATGGCGAGCGTACGGTTCGCTCCAAAGACCGTGTTAAGTTGTAAAGATCGAATGTCTGGCAGAAATTACAATAAAAATCATCCTGCCCTGTAGTCAATAGTCAATAAAATGAGATAATTATATGAATTTTGTTGGATTGAACCAACTATATGACGATTTCACTTCCTGGATAGTCCCCGGGTGTAAAAACTAGAACCTTTTTCGCTTTAGTTAATTAAAAGCCTCTCAATATAAAAAAACAATATAGCCAATCACTATATAATTAAAGAAAAATATGTTCATCTCTATTTTTATATCTTAAAATGTTATACAAAATATTAATTTTAATATATAGTAATATTAGATTGAACGAACTATATCTGTATCTCAAATCCTAAGCGCTATAAGCAGACAATTATGTCGCCAATTACAACTTTCCTTGGCCTATTTCAAAAGCGCTCTTCAGTGAAAAGAGTGAAATCTTAAAATTATGTCAGATAGAAACGGTTCAAAGTTTAATTTCATCGGGAAAGTTTGAGTCGCTCTCCCGTCATAGAATGTTACTCTAATAAAACTAATTACACTTTTGAGATCCCGAATTCACCTCATTCGTGCACACACGTGTTTTTTATTATTCGGATCATTGTGGAGCGATGTAGAGCTTTGCATTATAGATATTCCATCATTTAAATGTATTTTTTCTATAGTAAGTATGAAGAAATATTTTTTTGTATGTTTGAATTGAATAGGCTACTACTTGACAGATTTGTCAAATTCTTTCACCATTAAAAAGCTGCACTATCTCCGGTTTATATTATATTGAAAAATAGTTAGGAATCCGTACCGAATCGCTAATAATATAACACAAGATGTAAGAAAATACTTCAAATTCTTTAAGAAGCGCTGCGTACACTAATGATTAATTATATTATATGAAATAATAGAATAATGTAATACCAATTTGTAGAATATATAATTATCTATAAAAAATATCAACAGTACATGTCATATCTTATAGTTAAGTCAAACGTTATTGTATAAGGCACAATAGGCGTTATTTTATTACAGTAAATAATCTGTAATAATTTATATGGTAAAACAATGGTTGCCGGAACTTGTGCAATACAGTGGTCTATAATTTACATTGTAATTTATATTATATATGTTTTTTCGAAATAATGTTCAAGTAATTCCCTGCTTCTATGATTTGAGCTTCTAAATACGAATATGGAATAAACATTTCGATTAGATAAACATAGAGGTTATCTTGTCGCCTCCACACAAATATAACTTTTCTTCGTATTCTGAATTTTGTGTCTGGAGGCACTGTAAGCCATCGCTCAATCAGTTTTATTTACCGAGCACCCCTTTTGAGTTTGAGCACTAAAGTTTTTTATCGTATACCAGTCAAAAGATAAAGACTTCCCCGTCTTTGTTATCTTTAAAGAAAATTAAGGAAACAGATGCAAAATTGTGTCCAACTCGTGGCCCGAGGTTTACGGGGTTCATTTTTCATGTAA
>DWCF01007140.1:0-11145 GCA_018230265.1 Delias oraia | reverse complement strand
ATTTTAATGAGCTGATATGAAATATATCTTTACATATTTAAATTGAAGCTTTTTGTCTCTTAAGTTAACGCGATTGAATAAACAGGTTTATTAAAAATAATCAAGTTACCATGCATAATAAATGCCTTAAAAATAAGCATCATCATCATCATTTCAGCCGTAGGACGTCCACTGCTGGATATAGGCCTCCTCTTCGAATCTCAATACATACCTGTCGGAGGCAACCTACATCCAGCGTCTTCCGGCGAACTTTATAAGGTCGTCGGTCCATCTTGTGTGTGGACGTCCTACGCTGCGCTTGCTGGTCCATGGTCTCCATTGGAAAAAGTTAAAAGCCGGCAACACAACAAATTCATGGTCTACATAAAGCAGACTCATGTGCTCCGTTGTCAGCTGTACTATAAAAAAAATACTTTTCAGTTAGATCAGCTTTAATCTGGTGATGCGTAGAGATGGTGGTTTCCTTAGCATAATCTATCGTATATTGTCGCAGAGTGGGATGTCCCGCCACGCGATGTAAAGACGATCTCTTAAAGGTCGCGGGCAACCGCTGGATACAGATCGCTCAAGAACCTATGTCCAGCAGTGGACTTGATAGGCTGATGATGATGGTTCTATCGTATTTAGCACGGGAAGGTTGAGGAGCTGTTTCTATAAATACCTGTAGCTGAGTCAAGTCAAACACAAAGTTTCATCCGTATCACTTCGCGGCTTCACAACTGAGAGGTTTTAGGGCATTTCGTCCCGAGACCCACCACTCAGCGGAATCAGCTGCCAGCTGAAGCATTTCCATACTTAAACGACTTGGGGAAGTTAAAAAAAAGAGCGTAGTTATTCAAAATCTATCCAAAAAGAGAGTAAAAGGCTGGCCGCGCAACAGCGCAATGGCTGGGGGTGTGCGTTGACTGATAACCGTTTATCCTAGATGAGTTTCCAGATATTCTAAAAAAATATTCTGGTTGTTTATACGTTGTTCTCTTACTGTCTTCTCTCTGTATCCAAAAAGATTTTGGTTGTTGATACGTGGTCCACTTGCTGTGTTCTCTCTGTCTCTTGCTGTGTCCTCTTTATGTGGGTCAACTCTGTGTTCTCTTCCCATGAGGGGAGTCGTCTACGTTGTCCGCTATATAAAAAAGAACAAAGCAATTTAGAAAGTGGTTTCACAATAAAACACCTCCATTTAGCGTGGCTAAAGTGAATTTGTAAGGCGTGCGACCGCTACACGTTGTCTAATAATACATTTTTGATTGATCTCATCCTTGTTGACGACTTCAATCTTAAATGTGTTTAAAATAGACGTCGGCTTAATATTGCTATAAGTAATATGGATTTTTCCACACTGATTACATTTTTAGTGTTATTTTTATGGTATAGTGGACAACAGAGCAGGTGGCTCTCCTGTATGGTAAGAGAACACAGGCGCCATTTTTTTCCTGTTTTTTTTTTGTTTTGGTTGGTTTGCTGATTTTTTACACCGTTTAAACGGTATAAATTCAAGGCCTCCTCACATCCTCATTCACATTCACTCAACGAGAACAGTACAAGTACCGTTTCACGCTGTAAAACTGTATTATCGAGGTAGAATGAAGATAGCCAGGCTATAAATAACTAAAGCCAGAAATGATAAAACTTAAAGTAGCCGTATATAACAAAGTTTTGCCTTTGATTCGAAATGTAGAGGTCATAATTCTTAAATTTTTTTGCATCTCTAAAACACGATGATTGATATGTTCGCGATACAGAGGTCCAAATAGGTCTCATCGGCTTGAAAATCTTCGATATATAATTATTTTTATTACAGGAGTATTACTTTTAGTATTTGAAAGTTTAAGATGGCCTTCAAGACAATGTTCTTTAAAATATATATTTTTTAAAATTAAGAGTCAAACCAGTAGGAGGCTCATGTAAGTTAAATGGTTCATCGCCCATGGACACTACTAGCATCAGATGGGCTGCGGGTGCATTACGGGCAATTGTTTTTAACATATATTAATAATATCGTATTCAAAATTATAATTTAATGTTTTGCGTTACGTTTAAAATATAATTTAATATCTTTAAATTAAAAATTATAAATTTTGTTAAAGATGATTGCTGCTAATATTTTAAATAGTCAAAGTAAGGAATTACATATTTAGATTTTAAAGAAAAGGATTAAATTTTAATAAATTGACGCGTTGGCAGGTAATTTCGTACTTATGAACGGATGAACATTTCATTTCTAATGTTAATTTATTTTAACTACTAAATGTACGGGTTAATCAACTTTAAGAAAATGGATTTTATTACTACTATTTATTTTAAAGATACTTAACAGAAGTGATATAAACCAGTAATTAAGAGAGATTAATAAACAGGAGAGTAAGATAGAGTAGATTTCCTAGATAATAACAAACATACAGAAACACTGTCGTCCATTTTTGACTTCGTTCACCGCCCTGGTAGAGCCATGTAATGTATATCCTGATGCTCTAATGGTCGTCAACAGTGATACTACGGACTCACAGAATATCGTTATGAAATAGCACTGTTTTGCGAAATGAATGAGGATACGGTCCACTAAGTTTCGCTTGCCACTAAAGCTGACAACACAACCAAAGCGTGTATTGCGATACGGTTGTCCATAGGCGGTTATCTCTATCAAGGGGACCCATTATGTGCTATAAAACTCTTGGTTAGGGATTGAAAACAATGTTTTGAACCTTGGTATGCCTTAGGCTCAGAGTTCAAGGTGGGTGTCAAACTAAATTTAGTACCGATCGGCAGACAAACATTAATCTTTGTGCCAAGTGACACTGCCAAATTATTGACTTCCTCGCGCTCTGTGGATAGCACTCCCCTCGTTGTTCCAATAAACGAAGTACCTTCAAAAAATATTCCGTCATCACTTCTGGATGTTTTCTTTCCACGGATTTTTTTTTACTATTATGTAGCGGACAGTGGGGCCCGTGGGTGTCCTATATGGTAAGAGAACACCGTCGCCCATTGCAAACCGCGCCATAGTCTGCGCAGACTTGTGTTGCCGGCTTTTTAGGCCGCTTAACCGAAGTTTTTAAGATCCTCCCATATCCTCACACACTCAGTACTACTCACACTTCACACATAGTAGAAGTACCATTACAATTAGAACTACCATTTCACGCTGAGTATTCTGTGAGCCCGTGGGCTGTTACCTATCTTATCAATGTTAATAAATGATATCTCTAAATGGCCTAAAACTGATAAATAATTGAGCCTATTAATATTAAATCGGTGTTTTTTGAATGTAGGTGCCAAATGCTACCTTTAGGTACCCAGTTTTAAAGACTAATGGACCTGGGAGACGCTGTTCTGCCGGTACGCAACCTACCAGCAGCTACCTAGCAGGTCTAATTATCAACCCAAAAACGGTTACACTAAAAACATAACCCTCTGTGCTTTATTCGGATAAAGAAATAGTCTTCCCATATCCATCTCTGAAAATTTTTAACGCACATTTCGACTGTAAGTGGCAGCCTCTGATCTGTAAACCTGCTTAATTGAATTATTAAAAAAAGGATTATTGGAACCCCTCAATACTTGGTACATATGTCTTGGTGCCTTGTGATCCCGATTAACCCGGCTTCACTGCATATAAGAAAGTGAGTAAAATCACAGACGAGCTTTCAAGTACTTGCCGTACCGATAATTTAATGCTTTGGCATTGCTTGCATTGACGTCACTGGGGGTGTGACATTCATCATGTGAGCGTTGTCGTAATGAGAGGAATCTTGTGGGTGGGTCTGCACGTGATTATTTGCTCTATGATAATGATATTCGCCATTCAGCGACACAAGTTTATATAGGTGAGCTTTATGTCTTGTTTCAGTTTTTGCTATACCTTGTGTTTTTTTTTCAATCCAGACGTATTGTTTGCATTTATTTATAAGTTACTGCTAGTTAACATGGCGGACGTCAGACTAAGGTAATTTTTTAAAATATTTTTTTAATCAATAGCAGACAACTGAGCAGGTGGGTTTCCTATATGGTAAGAGAACACCGCCGCCCATGAACCAACCGCGCCACAGTCTGCGCATCGGTTGTGTTGCCGGCTTTTTACATCGCTTAAGCGGCACTTTTAAGGGCCTCCGATATCCTCACTCACCCTGCGAAATACTTTACAATTATCGTTTCACGGTGAGTATTCTGTGAGCCCGTGGTATCACTTCGGACGAGCCGGCCCAATTAGTGCATCAGCATGGCTCTTCCACGGGTGAATATTAATAGGATTGTTATTTTAAATCCATTATGTAAAAATTGAGTGCCTTTTCAACATTCCGTGTATTGAATATTGCTTTTCAAGGTTTTGTTGATTTTTTGTTTTGTTTGGTTTCCTTTCGCCTTTTAAGTGTTAGTTAAGCCAGTGTTAGTTCTGTGTTGCATATTATTAGTCTGCGTAGTTAGTATTTTTAGCCTATTCATATTTAAATATTAAAAACTCTATCGCTTAAAGACGCAACGCAAGTGATGGGGCTGGGGATGGGGATCCAAAGTTAGCCTCCTTTCGTTCGCCTCCGGGTTTTAAGTAAAAAAACTTACAAAAGCAGTCGAATCTAAAAATTAATAACGTTGCTTAATTCCAACCTAAATCTATGCTTTCTTTACAGAATCCCAGACATATCGTAAATGAATTTTCCGTCGAATATTTTTATTTACTGATAAAATAAGAAGAAAACCGGGAAAATTTTATTTTAAAAATTACCTTTATAATTTTGTGTACCTATAATAATTTTTATTTTCTTAATAATTGTTTTGTCTATGACCCACCTCCGTTGTCCGTTAAATCATAAAAAATTGCTTGATGTCATTTAATTGTAATTGATTAAAATGCCTCTATCGCTTTAATATCTATCTGACAGATCCCTGTACACAAACATAACGCAGCGAATAACGCGCAAAACGAGTGTGCGCAGACGCAACACGGCGCTCTAAACTGTGGTCTTCCGGCGCTCGATTTACGAATCAATTGTGATGAGTAGCAATTGAAAGATTACAGGTTACCTTGCTTCTTCTAGCAGCTTCCAAAGAAGATACAACCGGTACTAATACGATGCTCTTAGGATTTTTTTATTCTATAGCGGACAACTGAGCAGGTGGTAAGAGTCCTATATGGTAAGAGAAAACTGCTGCTCATAAACAACCGTGCCTCAGTCCGCGCCTTGGTTGTGTTGCTGGCTTTTTGCGTCGCTTAAACGATACTTTTATGGGCCACTGATATTATCACTCACTCTGCGAAACACAGTACAAGTAAAGTTTCACGCCGAGTATTCTGTGAGGCCGTGGTATCAACGGTTATAAATGAACAGAGGGCTCACCTAGCGCAAGCAAGCGTAAGCGCAGGCAAAGCATTCGCGGACCGCCTTTAGCCAAGGGAACACACATACACGATTGCCTTCCGTTATATGAAGGTACAAACGTTTTTAAGCAGATAAATTAACACTGGCACAGTTGTTTCTTATGAAACCTTGAAGTGCGAAGTAAGTAATTAGCAATATTCATAAATGAAAAGTAGTCTTTATTTATACTACATACCTTTACTTTTATTCTATAGCAGACAATGGAGCAGGTGGGTTTCCCATATAGTAAGAGAACACCGCCGCCCATGAACAACCGCGACAATGTCCGCACATTGGTTGGCCACTGATATTCTCACTCACTCTGCAAAAGACAGTAGAAGTTACGTTTCACGCTGAGTATTCTGTGGCTAGGTACTCCACAGATCACCACGCTAGGTAGCATTTTGATTTTGACATTCTTGAGATCTAATCTGTAACAAAAAATGAATAGCTAACACATTTAGCTATTCATTTTTTAAGCGTAAAACTCGAGAACTGAAGTATCGATTTCGCTAATTCTTTTTGTGGAATATTGAAGTATGAGGATTTTTCATAAGCGGAGGAAATATTAAATATTGCCTGTAAAAGGCTAAAACAAAATTAGTGTTATACATGATTCGTAATAATTAAACGACAATTTGAACTTTAAAATCATATAATTTTATTTTAGTTCAAATGTTATTGGAGAGGTTCCGGGATGGCAAATCTATTATTATTCGTCTATCAAAATGGAGGGTAATTTGGGTTTTTTGGATTGAGCTTATCCAAAGATCGCTGAGGGTTCATAATTGAATTACACGACATCTGCTGGGTCCACTAATTTGTAGTAAAAACAGTGGAATTTAGTTATTCCAGTTCTAATAGTTGGATATTATGTTTTTTCATAGATCTGCAATGCGTCTTACCTGATTTATTATGCTAATATATGTATTATGGATAAAAAGTGCATAAGATCGTATTACAATTGAGGCGTGGGAAAATTGACAGGTATTAATCAATCCCATTGTCACCTTTCTGACATACACTATAGTAAAACAATTTAACTGTTAACTCTTAATGGGCTTTTAGTATAATATTAAAAATAACTTATTTAATTTAAATAAATGTATTATTACACGGTTTTAATTAGAATGGTAACAATTACACACTTTACATTGACAGTTTTCTAGAAAATTAAAGAGGGAATAAAAATATAATACATATTTCCTGAATTATGCATAACTAAGAAATTTAGAAGCCTTCTCTATAAAATATTTAGATAAATTTAACCTAATTTTAGGCAGTGTTTAGAACTCCTGGTGTAAGGGTTACTTAAATTAGGGCAACCATATGTATACGGTTGTTACATTTTGATTTGAAAAGTGCTCAAACCAGCTACACATCAGCAATCTCAAGTGGATATGAAGATTCGCTCGTGGGAGAGCCATGTTGTAATATATGCCGTCGAAGTAATACCACCGGCTGACAGAATACTCAGCGTGAACTAGTAGTTGGACGTGAAATAGTGCATTTACTGTGTTTCACTGAGTGAGTGAGGATATAAAACGCCTTTAAAAATGCCGCTTAAGTGGCGTAAAAATCCGGCAACACAACCAATGCGAGGATTGTGTCACAGTTGTTCATGGACGGCGGTGTACTCTTACCATTTCGGAGCCCGTAGCTCCGTTGTACCCTATACAATAAAAATATGAGATGAGATATTATGATTGTAGGTATGCAAGAGTATGTAATGTATTTATAATCACACAATAAAACTCGATCTTTTAACTTATAACCGGATGTGACGTAATTCGTTAGTGTTTTTGTTAAGAATTGCTGAGCTGGTATCAGAAGAGTTATTTTTAAAAGCAATTTTTAGATGACTTCACAGTTTTTATATGCATTTATATAATTATATGCCCCGGTGATCTTCATATAACCTACATTAGTGTTAAATTTGCTCAAAAATTTAGCTTACTAAAATTAATAAAAGTTGTATAATAACGTTTTACAGATATGTAATTCATATTCGGACTCTGGAAGGCCTTGGCTGAGCGAGTGTATTAAAAATGTTGGAAATTTTCTCACATTACGTTGGAACGGACAGAGTGAATTTTAATTTTTTATAGTATAGAGGACAACGGAGCAGTTGGGTCTCCTGTATGGTAAGAGAACACTGCCGCCCATGGACAATCGTGCCACAGTCCGCGCATTTATTGTATTGCCGGCTTTTTATGCCGCTTAAGCGGCATTTTTTAAGTACCTCTGATACCCTCAATCACTCTGCGAAACACAGTAGAAGCACCGTTTCAAACTACCGTTTCACGCTGAGTATTCTGTGAGCCGGTGGTATCACTTCAGACCAGCCGGCCCAATTAATCCGTCAGTTTGACACCCATGGGTGAAAATTTCGTACTATTAATTTTATTTATATTTAAGCTTTCAAAATATGCTTCTCTTACTCTTGCTCTTGTTAACTCTTACTCTTGTTTCAGACGTGGGACTCCAGCCGTGCCCTCTATAACCTTACATGATCCAGCCGTCCAGGATGACCATACAGCCTCACAGGAGGAAGTCCTTTAAATCGCTAAGCACCTACCTTAACACATAGGACGATCCTTCAGTTCCTTTCTAAGTGATATTAGTTTAAGTTCCGTTGTTTAGTTACAAATACATAACAATGTTGTTAAGTGTTGTGCTTTTAGTTGGTGTTGTTGTGGTTGGGGCTGATAGGAGTAATCTACCTCCCACTTGTGATAGGTAAGGCTTTATATATTTACTAGTTAGTTTTACCAGTGATCAGACTCAGTTAGTCATTCTTTTAGTGGTAAAGCGATACACTTATACATTAGGATGCCAGAAAACATTCAAAATATATCTGTAAATAAATTTAAAAAAAACTGTTAAGGGATGTTTGTGGTATTTTTTAATTTTTATTTAATTTGTGGCAAATGAGCAGGAGGCTCACCTAGGGCAAGCGCTCCCTTGGACAAGCCCTGGCAGAGCCGCGGTTTCGTTGCATTAAGAAAAGCATACTATAAAGTTAATGATTTTGTATATGATGTCACGCCTTGGGAGTAAGGTGTTCATGCCAGGCATTCTCAGAGATAATTTTTAAAAATTTTAAGTACCTCACAGAAGCAAAAAAAATTCACCGCTTCGTTTATTTCTCCGGTTCTTCTCAGTGGGCTTAGCTTGGAACCAGTGCTAGACTGAGTTTGACGTTCAACGAGCTGCATTTTGTTGCGTAAAAATTGCATGTTGATACAACAATGGAATGATACAACAGGCTCACAGAATACAAGTGTTAAATAGTACTTGTAGTGTGTTTCGGTTAGTGAGTGAGGATATCGGATAACGGATTTTCCATGGGCGGCGGTGATCTTTTACGATTGATTACAAGTTGCCTTCAATTTCTCTGTTCAAACTAACAGTAAGGAACTAATAATATTTATATGATCTTTGACATCTGTAACTTATATTAATTACTGTTATCTTTAGTAATTAAATGGTTCATTTGCTTTGATTGAATGTAATGAATTAATTAAATATCACCAGGGATGAGTGGTGTCACATTTCATCTTGGTCTTGGGTTCGTAGAAAAAAATATCTTTAGATGTCCTTTGAGAAACAATCGACTATCGTATAGGTTCAAGGCTGTTTACATTTATCATCCTAAATTTGACAAAATTTAGTATTTATTTATTTACCTGTCAATTCGTATTTATTGCTTTTTTCACTGGGAACCGAAGGTAGAACTTATTAATATATAATATAATATTATTGAATAATAATTAAAATCACCTATTTTTTTAACAAAATATACGTAGACATTTTATGAACAAATTAAAAGAACATAAATTACTTTTAAAAATAAATGTAAGAAAATTAAATAAAAGAATAATTAAATTCATATTTAACATTCAAAATTTTTTCATTGCTATAAGAATTAAATATATATAAATATTTCTATTATAAAAAATTATAAATTCTTTAGTTTTAATTAACATTGGTATAGTGCAAATTATTTTCAACGCCAACTCAATATCCTAGAAAAAGTTATTCAACTTACCTAAATAAATAAACATTGTTTTATTACAATGAAAGAAAAAGTTATATAATGATCTGTAAAAGAGCATTGCTGATATTTATTGCGCTGTGTTCCGAATGATACCACGGCCTCACAGAATACCAATGTTTCCCTGAATGATGTTACCGGTGGCCCACCAAGTTAAACCATTAAAAAAGCGTAAGAAGCTGGTAATAATAACAATTATATTATTATTATAAGAGCGTACGTATTCCTAAAGGCTGAGGATGTTCATGGACGGAGGACCGCTTATCCGAGATGAGTCTCTTGCTCGTTTGCCTCCCTGTTTTCATAAAAAAAAACAATTGTGCGACCAGCGGTGCAATCGACTTGCTATAAAATTTTAGACTACTAGATTTTTAATAGAAGTGGCTGTAATAAATGGAGGTGTCCATGGGCGGAGGATTTCTCATCCTACGTGAGAATCCATCTCGTTTGCCATCATTTCATAAAAAAAAAGAAATTGTGTAAATTTATGTCTTACCTATATGTTTTGTTTATTTCTGTAAATATGTACATTTTTTTTTCTTATTCATAACTTATCCTTCTGTTTCCTGTACTCTATATATTTTGTCTTTCGTTAAAAATTGGTTCATGGTTATAATTTGATCTTCGTTTATGTATTTCCCCGATTCTCTGTATTATGTTATTCTTGTAAATATATGTATATTAGCAAAATTGTGGTTGCTAGTCACGGAAGCCAAAAAATAAGAGAAATAAAGAAAGATAATATTTGACAGAATGTGACTGATACGATAATTATGTCTATGATAAAATTAAACAGTTACTGCCGCGTTATTTACTTGGTGTTTAGTAACTGCTGTGATCATGTGTGCAATAAAACCGGTAAAATCTAGAAAGTGGTTCTCATAATGCACGATAGCTTAAAATATCTTTAGACTGGCTTTCTATTATAATTTTTGATTTTTTTATTGTTAAACGGTGACTGGTGTTTTGGAGGCTCATCTAGGATAAATGGACCTCAGCCCATGGACACTCCAGTGCGTTGCCGGCCTTTAAGTAATCGGTACGCTCTTTTTAAAGGTCCCCAAATCGTATTGGTTAGGAAATACCTCCGCAGGGAGCTGTTTCCACAGAGTGGTGGGGCGCGGCCTAGCCGACCAACCGGCAGGTTTTAATTGAGGTTTTAATAAGGTCTTTGGAATGGATTGTACCCGTGAGAGAGCCATTCTGAACCATATGCTGATGCACTAACTGATTCGGCTCGTTCGTAGTGATACCACAGGCTCAGAGAATAGCAGCGTGAAATATGCTTGTACTGTGTTATTGCAGCACTTGGTCTCTCTTATCTCTTTGTTTATTTCCAGTGTAATATATTGCCATGGGCCATTATTGGACACGGTTCAAATGGCTGGCCTCTACAATGATTCAAAGACCTTCGTCGACATGAAGCTGAAATTGTCACCGAAGATCACGATGGACCACTTCCATCAGATGATGAATCGGTAACTTATATTCATATTTTTCCTCTAACCTTCCAATATCCTTATTATTGTTCTGTTTATGGTCTATATAGTATAAACATATTGTCATCTTTAGGACTATAAAACTGTAACTAAAAAATTGTTAGTTAAATTTTTTAAATAAAAATATTTAGGTACATATTTCACAAAATAGTCAATATTAGTAGAGAAAGGTTTGTTGTGTATGTAAGTATTTTTTTAAATATCCCGAGAACTCGAACCTTCAATCTCGATGTAA